>JAOTOM010002883.1:0-122448 GCA_034440615.1 Ashinkailepas kermadecensis | reverse complement strand
CTGTCCAGTGTTGCCGTCATGGTACGATCGTACCAGATCTGGTACTTTTTCGACTTTTCTGGTACGCAGGTACGCCGGAGGGAAATCTGGTACTTTTTTCCGAAATACATTTCTTTCGTGTTTTTATTTATTTTTAGTTCACATTTTCTTCGGAAATGGACAGGTCATTTTTTTTCTTAACTCTACTTGTATTCAGAGGGGATAAAGTTAGGCCATACAATTACATCGAAATCTATCGTGTCTACTTTCACTTATCTCGCAGCGCGGTGGCGTTAGCTGATACACATATACGTGGCAACTGAGGGTCACAATAAGAACGCAACCGGCTCTGCAGGCTGTGGTAAGCTACCCGCGTGTGTTGCCACCGCAGAAAGGAACCATGGCCACGATAAACTGCAGGATAATGTGGCCCAGGGCGAGCTACTGCTGTCGGGGTTCATCGCTGAACATCATCTGCTATTATCGGTAAGCGACCATCTCGTACCTTAGTCAAAAAGGTATGCCCAGAATCAGAAGTGGCAACAACCCTAAGTCGGCCAGAACGAGGACTACTAAGACTATTAATGATGTCATAGGAATAGAGGACAGGGTAACAGCGAGTGCACCCATGCGCAATAACCCATTCTCACTGATCGTGGACAAGACAGCCAACAGGTCTACTACCAAATATCTGACCATTGTGGCGCGTTTTTGACGACCAAGACGGCAAAACCAGGGACCTGTTCTTGGACCTGGGGAAGGTCACTCTTAGCCCGACCCACTGGCTGACGGCAACCTCAGCCGACTCACTGGCTGACATCTCGGCAAACCAGCCTACTTGGATCCGCCGCCCGCACCAACGCCACCGCTACCGCCGTCATCACCGTCGGGCCAGCGCTGCGGCCCACCCTTCGCACTCGCTCCGGCCGTGCAGTGATCACCCCTGCGCGGTATGTTGTTCGCCACGTCACCTTTGCCGGCGCCATGTCTGGGCGGGGGTAACTTTTTTTTTCTTTTTTCTTTCCTAAATCTTTAGCGGAGGCAAAGTGCCATCTACTAGAGATTGCTACGTTAAAGAAGAAATTACGTTAATCCGGCTTATGTGACATCCGGTTATATCAACTAGTCAAGAAAGGAGAGACGCCGTCAAACAAGAAACATGGCGTAGAGACGATACACGCATGGCATACAGGTACATATACAATATACATACATACAGACACTCATGACAATGGAAGGACATTTGGAGGGTGGGCAGCATCGTAACCTCCGGAGAGGCTCCACTGCCCACCTGCGACCTGGCTGGCGAAGCGGAGGCCTGTCACCCAGAGCGAGTCGTGGGATTCAGGCCCGACCTTGTATGCGTAGGTGTATGTTTTAAGTTAAAGCTTGGAAACCCCTAAAAGGGGAAAACCAAGCTGCTTGGAAAACCCTTAGGTAAAAAACCAAGCGCAATTTAAAAGGAAGTCCGGCCGTATTAGCCAAATTGGATCGGATCCTGTCTACCTAGTGTGAGATAACCTATATGTATGTGTTTTGCGACGTCGGTGAGGAAGAGATGTGGAGCGGAGTCATACAGCCAGTACGAAGTGTGGCACGTGTCATATAACTTTCATCAGGTTAGCTTGAATCAGGAAATGTAACGGAGGCTTTATATCTGTTCGGAGAGTTTGGTGTCCTGGAGGAAACGGAAAAGTAACTCGAGGAGTTCCGGTTGGTCATTCCCGAGGAGAGCGCGGAGCGAAAGTTGTGAATGGATCTTGGCGAAATATTGGGTGATATAGCGACGGTGAGGAGCATATGTTGGACAGACAAGTAAGATATGGGTAACGGTAAGGCGCATGTGACATGTGTTGCAAAGTGGATGGCGGTGAGGTCTATGAAAAATATAATCGTGGGTCAGTTTGGTGTGTCCCAGGCGGAGTCTGACCAGGGTCACCTCGTTCAGACGTGTGTGCTGGTTGGAGGAGGGCCAGCTGGAGAGTGTGGGCTTGATGTCGTGTAGGTGTGTGGTGTTATGTGACCAGCAGTCCTGAATATATGTGTTAAATAAATTATTAGTGAGGGATAGAAGATCCCCTGGGGGCACCAGAGCTCTAGGGTTGGCGGGGAGGTCGATCGCCGCGCGGGCGAGACCGTCAACCCTTTCGTTTCCCGGGATACCCCTATGTCCGGGGATCCAGAGCAGGGTGAGCTGAAGGTGTGCGTGGTTGTCATTGTATAGGTGTCGGATGGCGTGGAGCGTGGGGTGCGTGGTGTTGTGTAGTGCCGCGAGAGCGTCCACGGAGGATCGTGAGTCAGTGCATATTGTAATAGGGGTAGTGATGTGTTGCGCAGTGATGTGTTGGAGGCAGGTGAATATGGCGACTAGTTCTGATGTGTATACCGAATGGTGAAGTGTTAATTTGGTTTGACCAGTGTCTGACCCACCGCACCAGGCGGCTCCCGTACCATTGCTGGTACGCGAGCCGTCAGTGTAAAAGAAGGTGTGTTGTGGGTGGGCCTCTTGATATTCAAAAAACTTAATTTGGACTTCGATGGGGGTGAGCAGGGTTTTATTTTGCCGAAAGAGGTACTCGAGTTTGGGGTGTTTCAGGTGCCAAAATGGGAGAAGGGGAGGAACCCAGTCAGGGGTAACCTCTGGGAATTTCAGTGTGGATGTGAGAACCTGCTTCAAGTGAAGGGCAATGCTGTATTTATTTTTGTTTTTGGAACGCCGAACCGAGGGTTTAGTCCATGCCACATTGGAGGGGTGATTTAGCTGTGTTGTTGTCCTGAAGTGGTATCTGACAAGTTGTAGTGTTCTGCGTTGTTGTAAGCTAGGGAGGTTGGTGTCACCCCGGAGGCTAGTGATAGGTGTGGTGCGGTGTGCTCCGGTGATGAGGCGTAGTGCGTGGTTTTGTGTGCGTTCCAGTGACTTGGTGAGTGTTGGAGATATATTATCGAAGATAAACGCATTGTATTCCAGGATTGAACGAATCAGTGCAATGTATATTTTGGTAAGAGTCGCCCTGTCTGCACCCCAGTCGCGACCGGAGATGCAGCGCAGGAGATTGAGTCGAACAGCGCAGCGCTGTTTAATATAGGTGTACCTGTAGCGGGCCGCAATAGCGGCACACCGGCGAGCTAGAGTGATGGCCAAAGCAGTGCGCCACGTTTACCGTGATGGCCCAAACGCTGCGCCACATTTGCCGTCCGTAGCGAGTTGGGCTAAGAGTGATGGCCAAAGCAGTGCGCCACGTTTACGGTCATGGCCCAAACGCTGCGCCACATTCGCCCCGTCGGGGCGGCACAGCTGTTGGAAAGTGTGACGTCTACGGGAGGCTGGATCCGACGGAGAGAAGACGACGGAGGAGGGAAGAGATCCAGACCACACGCGGCGATTGAATATTGCTTGGCAATATTCAATCGCGGCACGCTCGAAAAGACCTAGCTTATAGCTGGCGATCGAGCACGAGAAGCTACCCGCTGCCCCAAAGACCCCGACCCCCCTCCCAGCTGTCTCGTAGGTGTCCTTATTAGGGCATCTACGGGCGGCTCCGCCCCCCGGACCACTAGTTGGTTGTCTGCCGGATTAGCCGGCCGGCGCCACTAGTTGGTTGCTCGCCGGAATAGCCGGCGTAGCCCCCCTCCCAACCCCCTTCGGCCCAGCGGTGCTCACCAGCACCGTCGGGAAACCGAATTGTAGCAGCGGTCGGCTTTGATTGTTTTTTTACCCATCCCACTCACTAGGTTAGAGCCAGCAGAGGTACCTTCCTGGTTTCATGGATCGTGCTAGCGGCCTTTGGCCGTGACTGCGCCCGCCTCTGTTGGCTACTCCCATCCCTCCAAGCACTGTGTCTCTCTACCCCTTTCGCACTACACTTGTCTTCACACTTTTCCTTGCAGCACCCCTTCAGGGTGCCTGTCTTGACAGCACCCCTTCAGGGCGCCCTTCCCACACTCAGTCACCCCTCCCCTCTCTCCTCAGCGGTCCAACCCCGCACCGGCATGGCCGGGGACCCCCCGCCCCCTGCGGAGGGCGGACGCCGGCCGCGCCCAGGAGCCCGGGCCCCGCCACCGCGAGATCCCCCTGACGGGGAATCCTTCGTGCTCGTGGCACGGAAGGAGGGGTCCTGGGACCGCACGTCCCCCTTTGCGGTCGCCAAGGAGCTAGATAAGTGGACGGGAGGTGTAGTGTCGGCCCGAACCATCCGGTCGGGCGCACTACTGGTTCGGGTGCGTGACCCAACCCAGGCCAGGGCCCTCCTCCACCTGAACCACTTCCTGGCACACCCTGTCGAGGTGGCTGTGGCGGATAGACTGAACAACTCTTTTGTGACAGTCTTTGCCCCGGAGCTGGCACACCTCCCAGAGGAGGAGCTCCTGGAAGAGTTGAGCCCTCAAGGCGTCTGCGAAGTCGTCCGTTTGGGACGCCCCTCGGCATCGACCCCGAGCCCCTTGCTCAAAGTGGGGTACAGATCGCTCGCCCCGCCGACGCACCTGTACGCGGGGTACCTCCGGTACCCCTGTCGGCCGTGGACCCCTCCGCCCAAGCGCTGTGGGTTCTGCCAGCGTTATGGCCACCACAGTGGGGTCTGTCGCGCCCGCAACCCAGTGTGCGGCCATTGTGCTGAGGCGCACACCACGGCCCAGTGCGAGGCCCAGGAGCCGCGATGCGCAGCCTGCGCCGGCCCACACCCCGCCTCATACCCCCGCTGCCCAGTCTGGCTGGAAGCAAAGGGTCAGCAGCAGCAGCGCCGGACAGCCCCCCCAGCACCGCCATTGACGCAGAGGCCGGCCTCTGCCTGGGGCCAACAGCCCCTCCAGCCCCTCTGGCCGACCCCGGCCGAGGCGGCCGCCCGACCGGCGACCCGTGTTCCCACGCGCACCGAGCGCCCGCTCACCCACTCCGACCCTGCACCGGCCTTACGCCCTGCTCCCGTCGCAGGTCCATCCGCCTCCAGGCCCTCCAGTTGTCGAACGGCTGCCACGCACCCTCGGGGTCGAGCCCCCTCCGCGCCGCCCCTCCAGGACCTCCCCAGCCCCCCTCCACCCTGCCTCCCTCTCGGGATCAGGCCTCCCCGGCGACCTCCACTCAGGTACTCCCATCTCCCTCCACCGGCTCATCGCAGTCCTCTCAGGACAGTCCTGACCCCCCTCCGCATGCTCGGGAATCCCCCAGGGACCCAGAGCAGACAGCCACACCAGAGTCGTCTGATTATGAAACAGACGACTCTGCCTCACCATCACCGCCACACACACGGCTGCGGGAGCGTGATCACAACCATTAATGCAGACACCCACCACTGAATTCTTGCTCCAATGGAATACGAGGTCACTCATATCCCATTGGGCGGAATTCAAGGAATATATTATCAAAAATAAACCATTGGTAGCCGCCGTTCAGGAGACCCGATGGCGCGACAACGACCCATATAATTTTAACATCTATGGCTACTCTCTCTATACCAACAACGTAAATTCTGCACCCCGCGGCGGCGGGGTTGCTCTATTTATCTCAGACACCCTCCTTCATCGTCAGATCAACATTGCTAATAACCTAAATTGTATTGCTGTTTCGGTCCAAATTGCACAAGTAGAGCTTACTATACTCTCTCTTTACCTCTCACCTTCTCCTACACTATCCTTATCTTCTGTGACCGACCTTTTCGGCCTCCTTCCTCACCCCTGTCTGGTGCTGGGTGACTTCAATGCCCATCACCAGGCTTGGGGCTGCCACTCCACATCACCTCGCGGACATCACCTCGAAACTCTCCTCAACACCCACAACATGGTCTTTTTAAACGACCAAACACCCACACACAACACCGACATCGCCCCGTTCCGTCCATCCGCCATAGACCTGTCTTTGGCCTCAGCCTCTATTTCGCCCCTCTTCTCTTGGCATGTTCAACCCGATCCCCACTTTAGCGATCATTTTCCCATTCATATCATGCTTGAACGCTCAGCCCAAGCTAGAGATTACTTATTTCTACCCCGCTGGAATGTACGCAAAGCGAAATGGCCACCCTTCTCGCAAGAAATTGACACCGTCTTTCCTCCGCAGTCACACCCCCCAATATCAGCCTTTCTTGATACCATACTACTCGCGGCAGAAAATCACGTCCCCCACACTCGTCGCTCCCCGTCCGTCACCACGTGCCGTGGTGGAACGACGAGTGTCAACGCGCCGTCGCTCTGCGGCGGCGGGCTGAGCGAAAATTTCGGAAAAACCTTATCCCACAAAACATGTTAGAAGCCCGCGAGGCTAAAAAGCGTTGTCAGCAGACTATCCTAGCGGCCAAAAAACACAGCTGGCAACTTTATTCAAACTCGTTCAATCGATTTACCCCGATCGGCCAAATTTGGTCCAAAATTCGCTCTTTCACAAATGGCAGATCCCCACACCGCGGATTCCCACAACTGACAATTAATCATCGCAACATCACAGAACCCTCAGACGTCGCGGAACACTTTGCCACCTATTATGCTGGCATCTCCTCAAATGCACAATACTCACAACACACCACCGAATTCCTACGAACCACTCTCGCCACCTGCAACTTTACCTCGGGCAACACTGAACCATATAATGTCCCATTTACTCCCTATGAGCTAACCTTATCCCTTTCCAAAGTAACCAACACTGCCCCTGGCCCTGACCAATTAGCATACCCCTTCTTCCAAAATCTATCTGACGCCGGAAAAGAGAATCTCCTCTCGGCACTAAATCAACTATGGACTGACGGCACTTTTCCCCCGTCCTGGTCTACTAGCACTATCATTCCTATCGCTAAACCTCGCAAACCTCGCGACCTTCCCTCTAACTATCGACCTATCTCTCTCACTAGTTGTGCCTCTAAAATCTTTGAGCGCATGGTCAATGGCCGAATCAGAGTACACCTCGAAAACAACAACATTCTCTCCCCCTTTCAAAGCGGATTCCGACCCAGACACAGCACCGCCGACAACCTCTTCCAACTAGTGGATTCGATACAGCGCGGCTTCATGAAAAAATATGAAACCGTCGCACTTTTTCTCGACTTGAAATCCGCATTCAATAAAGTACACAGTTCGGCCCTCCAAATCAAATTACATCGTACTGGCATACGAGGCAGAATGACAAAATTTATCTCCAACTTCCTCGCTGATAGAACATTTACCGTCCGCTGCGGCAATATCCATTCTCGGCCCCAGAAACTCGATCAGGGCGTCCCACAAGGCAGCGTGCTATCCCCCACCCTCTTTCTCATCATGATTAACGATGCTCTCGCCGACCTCCACAACATAGCCCCCTGCCTAAAATACTCCATTTACGCCGATGATCTGGCCATATGGTGCACGCACCGTTCGGCAGACAAAGCAAATTATTTTATGCAGCGCGCCATGAATCAAATTGATTCCTGGTGCTCCCTTTGGTGACTGCAAATCTCCCCCGCAAAATCCGTCACAATGCTTTTCTCACGGCTCCACACGTACATCCCACCTACTACTCCGCTCCGCTATCGCGAACAAATTATCCCTCTCCAAACCACATTCACATATCTTGGCATCATACTAGACAAAAGGCTTTGTTTCGGCCCTCATATTGCTTATCTAAAACAACGCTGCGCAAAACGGCTAAATCTCCTGCGCTGCATCTCCGGTCGCGACTGGGGTGCAGACAGGGCTACCCTCAATACTATGTATATCGCTCTGATTCGCTCCGTCCTGGAATACAATGCGTTTATCTTCGATCATATATCTCCGTCACACATCACAACACTTGAACGCATACAAAATCACGCTCTTCGCCTCATCACCGGAGCACACCGCACTACACCCATTACTAGTCTCCGGGCTGAGGCCCACCTCCCCAGCTTACAACACCGCAGAACACTCCAACTAGTCAGATACCACTTTCGAACCACAACACAGCTCAACCACCCTGCTACCCCCGCACTCACTAAACCTCCCTTCAGACTTACCTATAATAGGAACAAACACAACATTGGCATACATTTGAAACATGTCCTTACTCTCGCACTCAAATTCCCCAAGGTAACCCTCGGCAAATTCCCTCCCCTTCTCCCCTTTTGGCACATGTATCACCCCAAGCTCGAATATCTCTTCCACCAAAACAAAAAATTACTTTCCCCCATCGAAACCCAACAAACATTTTTCGAATATCAAGCCGCCCACCCCAATCATACATACTACTACACAGACGGCTCCCGTACCACCGACGGTACGGGAGCTGCTTGGTGCGGTGGACCCAGCTTTGGCCAAATAAAATTAACACCACATCACTCGGTTTACACCTCAGAACTAGTCGCAATCTACGCCTGTCTGCACCACATCATTCAACACCACATCTCCACACCAACCATCATCTGCACCGACTTACGTTCTTCCATCGACGCTATCGCAGCCATACACAACACCACACACCCCACACTCCACGCTATCCGGGAACTCTATCACACACATCATGTTCACCTTCACCTCACACTGCTCTGGATCCCTGGCCACATGGGGATTCCGGGCAACGAGCGGGCAGATGAGCTCGCACGTCGAGCCATCGATCTCCCACCCACCCCCAACCTCCCAGTCCCCCCTGTGACCTTCTATCCCTCACCAACAGATTATTCAACACATATATCCAGGCATGCTGGAATCACAACACTACTCACTTGCACCACATTAAACCCCTTCTCGCCAAATGGCCCTCTTCCAGACAACTCACGCGCTCACACGAGATCCACCTTGCTCGACTTCGACTCGGGCACACGAATCTCACGCATAATGTCCTCTTTGATCGACCTCTCCGCGCTCCGCCCTGCCAAACATGTGGTGTTCGTAACACTGTGGAACATTTCTTGCTTATTTGCCCAGCCTACCAACTACAACGTCGCCCACTTCTTACCTACATTGCGCAAAATCGTCTTCCACTTTCACTACCAAGCCTCCTCGGTGACAAGCACCCGGACCTCATTGACATACTATTCACATACTTGCACGGCACGAAACTAGAGGAAGTAATTTGAAGTCAAACGCTATCATCTCCATCGTCGCTAAACACATACATATAGGTTGTATCACACTAGGTAGGCCGAGACCGATCCAATTTGGCCAAAACGGACGGTTCTCCTGATAAATTGCGCTTGGTTTTTCACCTTCGGGTTTTCCAAGCTGCTTGGTTTTTTCACCTCTCAGGTTTTTCCAAGCCTTAACTAAAACATACACCTACACACACAAGGTCGGGCCCGACGCCCACGACTCGCCCTGGACGTCGGGTCTCTGCTTCGCTTTTTTCGGTCGCAGGTGGGCGGTGGAGCCTCTCCGCAGGTTACGATGCTGCCCACCCTCCAAGTGTACTTCTATGTGTCGTGTATGTACGTGTGTCTGTGTATGTTTCACCCATGTATGTGTGTCGGACTTTACGCCACGTTCCTTGCTTGTCGGCGTCTCATCTTTCCTCTCTTTCTTAATTGATATAACCGGATGCCATATAAGCCGGATTAACGTAACCCTTTCCTCAACGTAGCATATCTCTAGCGGATGGCACTCGGCCTCTGCTAAAGATGGAAGGGAAAAAAAAACACTTAAAATCTCACTTGGATCTTCTCTGCAAATACAAGCAATATTCGACACGCACAAGTTTCTGGCAACATACCATGGAGACAGTGTGGAGTGTGCGTTCAGCCACACTCCACAGGCCTACTCCTCTTCTTCCAGCACGCGGTGGACGAGGATCACGTCCACTCTGCTCGAACCATCCTGAACGCCCTCCGCGACCCAAAATACAAGATGTACATCGCTTTCCTTAACTACGCTCTCCCACTGATCACTAGGGCGAATGAGGTGTTCCAGTCCGAGTCATCCAAGGTCCAGTATGCACAAGCTATGTTCCTGAAGCTCTACCTCTCCGTGGCCAGCAACTTCCTGCGTGCTGAGCCAGGTATGTGGCTGAGCCAGGTGAGATGGTCAGTCCTGATCATCCCAGGAACGTCCTCCCTCTGGAGCAGAAGCACTGTGGCACCAACGTCGAGGCCATCATCCTCTCAGAGTCTGTTCCCCAGGAGGTGGCCAAAGCCTTCCGACTCAAATGGTCTACACCGGTCAAATGGTAATGGTACAAATGGTCTACACCGAGCTCCGCAAGCAGATCCGGCGACGATTCGACTTCAGCGACAAGACCAGGGTGCTTCTGGAGCTGCTGAACCCGACCTCGCAAGCGCCCTCCATTGTGTCGCTGGCTCTGAGATTTCCCAATCTCATCGAAGAGACCGAGTACGGGCCCTGAGTTACGAATGGCGAGGACTCCAGCAGGCAGCGAATGACAGCTCCCGAATAAGGAGAAGCCGGCGTGCGAGTACTGGGCGCAGGTGAAAAGGCTGAGGGATGGCAGTGGCGAGCCAGCACTTCCAAAGGTAGTCCAGCTGATGCAGGATCCCTGTCGCACTCCAGTGCGGCCGCCGTGAGAGTATCCTCCAGCCTGAACCTCATAAAGACACAACAGCGGAACCGCCTCCAGATGGGAACGGTGTCTTCCCTGATCCTCACCAAGCAGCAAGTCACGCCCTCATGCCACAAGTGGGCGCCCACGGCTGCCATGAAATCAAAAATGAATCATCAATAACAAATGAAAATGACTGACCAACAACAACGCACATTCCACTGCAGGTTCGTTACAGTCTTTACTCCTCCGTCCCGTACTCATGTCCTGCTCCCCGGTAAATGCGGTGAGTATGCGGAATCTGCTGGTGGTAAAAACTTATTAAGCACTGACTGACTTCTTATTTCCATGTGATACCGAGAATAACTGTTATGCGCATTGCATGCGTATTTTCCTTTTTTGTCACAATTGAAAACTGGTTTCACTAGGCGGCATCAGGAGTCTAAGATTGAACCTGTCCTGATTTCTAACAATTTATACCAACGTATCTAGCGAGTACTTAAAGCACGAAGAAAATGATATAAATTACTTGCTAAGCCACACAATTACCGAAATTATGCCTACTTTTTATGGTACGAAATTATGTACATTTTGGCTTATGATCTGGTACGAAACATAGCCAATCTGGTACCATTTGGGTGCGATCCTGGTACGCTGTAAAATCGGGCCGCGGCAACACTGGTTCTGTCCTGTCCTAGTCCGGTTCCGTGACACGCCCGGTAAATTGTCCAAGGTTTTCGGTGATTGTTGACGTGTATGTTGTGATGGAACAGTCAACTATCCAAAATTGCGCCTTCGACATTATATATGTGCTTTTTGTGGTGTTTTACAAATATATTACATCATACGCGGTGTATCTTGCAAGATACCTTTAATTTGGGGACGAGTGGTCTAGGGGTAAGATGCTTGTCTCACAATCGAAAGGTTGTGGGTTCGAGTCTCACCTGTCGCTACTCTTCGCCCGCGACCAATCGGCGTGAGAGATTGGAGACGCTACATGACTCAACGGTTGACGTGTCGTAAAACCAATAACCAACCAAGATACCTTTAATTTAGGTATCTTGCCCGTGGCTGCGTCTGGTTTGTCTACTGACTTTTCTGGTCAGTCGATAATTAAAAAATGACGTAAGAATATATAAATCATAGAAAAAAGTAAAATAACCTAACCTAGCCTGTGATAGCGTAGCATAATATATAAAATCCATTATATCATAACATAATCTAACCTAACCTAACGTAACCGGAAAACCAGAATCGTCGCAAGCAAACTATTCGGCCAAACGTCATCAAATATCGACGAACATTGTTAGTGCTGCCGTTAATTAACAGCATCGCATGGAACTTCCGGCCTTGATGGAAGGTATCAATATGGTTGCAGACGACTTTCCTCAAATCATACGCAATGGTTACTTTTATTTTGCCTTCTCTACAAGCAAATATATTTATGTTCCGCTGACTGAGTTATTAATCTTGTCCTGTTCTTTCCAGTGAACATTTGTTCAGACACATATTTTTATCATGCATAGGCAAGGTTGGATTTGTGCATTGTAATATTGCATGTTGAGAGGAATATTTTGTAGTCATCCAGTATGGATAATATTTTTGTTCAAACCTTTTGCATCCACTCAATTTGCACCCACTTTCGGTGAATTTTGAGCACTTTTACTTGATCACAGCAGCTCATTGTCAAACATAGGAGGTGACTTAGGAGATTCAACCTCCAGATGAGAAAACAAGAAACAATTTTCTGGAGATCATAGTGTTCTGAATTCCAAAAATCCAGGAGCGGCCTATTTTTCTAAACATGTACCTACCTACCTACATTGACATACAACAGTCATTGCAAACATAGCTCTTTCTAGGCCAGCTAGACCCAGGGCATGGTGCATTATTCCTTTATTAATTTTGCATGGATTATTGACGATACATGCATAATTGAACATTTATGTACAATACAATTGTCATGCTATGAATGCCCTCCTGAAACTTTCCATGAGTTGCAGTCTGATTTCCTGTAGTATGAATTCAGCATCTAGATAGAATGTTTGAATGTAACACATCTCTGTTTCAGGTGTCATGCCTTACTGTGCAGTACCAGAGGTGGCACTGGGCAGGCAACTTTAATAAAGAAGAAATCTGGTTACACCATTTTATCAGGATTCTGCCTTAGCAAAATATCTTAGCATACAATAAAACATGTCTAAGTTCTCAAATGTTGGGAACCAAGAGCATGCTCCAAGTATTTCAAATAAATTGATCAGAGAAGAAACCTAAAGAAAGAGCTGCTCAACCCTGCCTCTTGGCAGAGAATCAAATGTTTCCTACCATCAGCTATTCCCACCATAATATTCCCACCAGCCAATATCCTGGGTAATCCTGAAACGTCTTGTATTAGTGATGTTTACATCATTTGCAACATTACGTTGTTGTGTTTTTCTTGATTTGCTTGCATGTTGACAACGTTTTTCCTCCATGAAAAAAAGATGGATAGGCCTGGATAGGTTATGTCCTTTTATTTCAATATTTTGATACTTTTCTCTGAGAACATAGATTAGGCTGGCTAATTTTATGCTAGGTTACCTTGCAAATTTATAAATCTTTCAATAATTAGTTATTGTATATGAACCAATTGAAAGCGCTCCTTTTTGGTATTATTTTGCTTCTCAACCAATGTTTGGGCTTGCTGGTAAAAAAAAATATGTTCTTTGTGCACCAAAATAACAATCACGATAAGACCCTATTTACCACTAAGTTATAGCTACACTAAGTTAGGGTCAAAGGTATGATAAATATATGATTTGGGTCAGATCTGCTGACTGAAATGGTGCATTTATAGGCTATATTTTTTACAGAATGGACAAAGAATGAGGTTATCATGAGAGAACAAGTGAGCGATGCCTATATTTAGGTTGATTCTCTCCATCAACAATTATAGGATTTGTGTAAAATGCCGCCGCATGACACGGTCTTCACTGCGGAGTTGATGGCCATCAGCAAAACTCTTGCATACATCGAGGTTGACGACGATATTTTGCATGTTATTTTGACTGATTCTCTGAGCAGTCTTGTGGCGCTGCACAGTTTTAACCAGCAACATGTCATTGTACGAGACATTTTATCGCACCTTACTTCGCTGCATCGCATGGGAAAACACGTCATACTTTGCTGGATTCTAGCACATGTCGGAATCCGTGGTAACGAGCTGGCCAACAGGGCTGCAAGGCGTGCAGCACAAGCGCAAGGAGTCGCGTTCTCCCACTCCCTGCCAGTGACTACTACCCAATTATCTCATCATTTATTCTCAGACAGTGGCAGGGCAAATGGGACCAAGTGGAGTTCAACAAATTAAAGCAAATCAAACCTTAGCTCCGTGGCCCTCGTCCTTCAGCCAAACTAGAAGGGACGAGGTAGCCATCTGTCGTCTCATAATTGGTCACACTCTAGAAACACATAGGTATTTATTGTGCGGGGACGACAGGCCGAAATGTGTTAGGTGTAATGCCGCGCTGACTGTGCACCATGTGCTGGTGGCGTGCCAAGCATACACAGAAGAACGTAGGCGCCACTTCGGATAAGATGCGAATGCTCTGAGGTTGAAGAACTTATTGGGAGATTATTACCGATTTATACACAATGGAGCAGTTTTATGCTTCCTTGCGGAGATGGGATTTGACGTAATATATGCACCTGCCTAACTGATTACTTGTTTCCACAGATCCCAGATCAAGCGCCTTAACCCGCGCACGTCCGGGGGGGGGGAAGATATCTGCCCCCCCTGCGGTTTTTCCTACTTTGCCGCCATACTAATCGGGTTAGCAAGGCCAAACCTCGCATGGCTGCTCATTGGTCATTTCCGCATATCCTCAGAAATTGTTGACCCTGGGTCATCTCAAGTCAGGTCACCAGGTCATGCGAAGTGACCCAACATCCCTCGGAGTTCTAAGTGGCATCACTCCCACAATAATTGGGCGATTGATTTCAAACTTATACCACGTCATGATCTTATCAAGGACTATAATATGTATATCACGGTTTTTTTTGTAGCATTGACCTGAGGTCAGGTCGCGGCCATGGCTTCCCCATTATAGGCCTATGGTAAAATATACAAATGTTTCCTGGTTACATATTTGCTCTCGGAATGACCTCCAACGGTTATGGCGTGTAGTTCAAAGCTATTCTCAATGTCACCGCTGAATGTTTTGCTCAGTGACCTCACCAAGGTCAGCTGAGGTCACCTGGAATCACTAGCACATTTCTGCGCATTATATCGCACTGCATTGAGCTAGAAGGCTGAAATTACCATCATTGTGTTTGTATCGCAAAGACGTCGATTGATATATTACATGCCTCCCTAGTGTACCCCATGACCTTGACCTGAGGTCATAGTTTCGGTGACCCATCTGTTGACCTGACCTTAAATTACACAGCGTTTGTCGATAGCACATTTCAAGGGCTATCGAATAGCATTTGCAGTTTGTTTCTATCTGTTACAGGTCCTGAGATATGTGCCAATATCTGAGGGTCCCACCCGATCGGGTCGAATTTGACATATGATGACCCAGGGACCTAAATATTGACCGGAGCGAGAAAATGACCGAAATACTTTCGATAGAGCTTGTCACCAGCTTTCCAACACCGTTTTCCGTTTGTCGCTACCTAGCATAGTTCTGGAGATCGTAGGGGGGGGCAGACATCTGCCCCCCCAGACATGCGAAGTTGGCGCGGACCGCCGGACGTGCGAGTGTTAATAGCTACCGATGTTTTATATTCGTTTCTGACAGTCTGACGCGTGCTTAGGCAACCTTGTTATGGGTGCAATATAACCCAATGGGGTTTACGCACCCTAAAACCCCAATAGTCATCATTAAAATGGCAAACATGCATAAGAAGTCCCTGGGCCATTTCTGATCACAATGTTGTTTTTCTGGTGTTTTCTGATTTGACATTCATTCCTTTGGAAAATGAAAACTTCCAAAGATATAAGCACTTTAAGTTCAAATACCTCTGTCTAAGAAATCAGTCCAAGAAAAGAATGTTAAAAACATTGAAATAACTTTTTTTAAACAAGAAAAAGATTGGCTACATGTACCTGCTATCCCACCTCAACAACATATGGGAAGTGTGGGGAAAAGGTTCTGGGTCTGGTGGTATATAATGAAAAATAACATACAATTATCAATACAAATTAATACAACCTAACCTAGCCTACTGATGTTGGACGGCCTAAAACCTACCGATGTTGAATCACTTAAACGCACTAATATTGTATTACTTAAAACCTACGGATGTTGGATTGCCTAAATATGACTTTAAAATGTTATTTTCAAAACAAATTGCATAGGACTGTCCATAATAGCCACTGCACGTGGAGGGCATGTATTGACATAAATAAATAAATATATAAATAGGAAGACGTCAGCTTTCCACAGCCGCCGGCTGCCAGCGACCATCGTGCAGACAGCGGGTCAGGCGTGCACGGTCCAGGTCGCGGACCGCTGATAGGTCATTCACATTATGGCCAGATCCGGTCGCGAATGGTGCCGTTGCTGTGTACGTTCCCGAAGCCGTCCCGTCGGCTCCTACGACGTCATCTGCGCGAGGGGTATCTCAGCTGAGGCCACCATCAGTGGTAGCCTTACCCGCTGGCGTGTGTTCCCTTGCCGCCCCAGTTCAGTACATAGGATCAAGTTCAAGCCGCGCTGTGACAGACGGTCACCACGTGTGCGCAGACCACTCGTACATTACGGCTGCGATGCGAGTGATGAATGAAAGCAGGCGAAGTTACAGGTGAAAGATTCTTATATTGTGAGTTCATGTCTGCATTTTTTTTCACCAACCACAGTTGGCGATCCACGCAGGTAGTCGTTCTGCTGCCGTTGTTACTTGGTTACGTTATAAATTCGCGATACATTAGTACTTGAAATACGTATGCGCAAATACACGTGAAAATGGTACTAAGAACATATTCGCACTCGATATATTCGTATTTGGGGAGTTTTATGAACCACGCAAGCAGGACGCTACATCTGCAGTTGGGTCGAAGGCAACCATTTGTATGAAATTTTCCAATTTGTGACTTGCATCCTCAATGACAGATGCAGCCAGCTTCCTGCACACAGACATAGCGAACAGATGTCATCAGCGGGTGTCAACAAGCACCCCCTGCCACACCAATTATTTTAACTATTTACCACCAATATATACAGACTGCATATGCACCCACAAACCAAGCGCGTGTATCCATTCATGTGTAGGCTTAACCGTAAGCATGCAAATAAAGGGCATAATCATTTGCAATAATGGTGCTGATTGCTTTTGAACCATTCATGCACCACACACACACACACACACACACACACCAGGGATGCGGAGCCGGAGCCGGAGCTGGAGCCGGAGCCGCCGGAGCCGGAACATTTTGCCCGGAGCCGGAACCGGAGCCGGAGCCGCCGGGACATTTTACTCGGAGCCGGAGTCGGAGCCGGAGCCGTCAAAAGCAGGGCGGCTCCGACTCCGAAAGAGGTGTAAATTAAACAATGTTCAGCCGCTTCCTCTCTCTCTTCTGCGCCACCACCTGCCTCACATCTGCTCCCTCCGCAAACTGCTTTTTTACTCCCTCGCTCCACTTCAGTTCAACTTCTCTCTTGGCCTTCACGGCGTCCTTGTAGAACCTGATGGAGGAGGGATTTCCCTCTCTCAGGCTCCTAGTCTTGTCCAGGATGATGGACCGGCCAACTGCTGCCAGCGTCCCCAGCTTCTTCAGACGGAAGTCAACCGTGCCACAGAGGTGCCCCATGCCCATGTTGTGGACAGGTGTGTCGTCGATGTTGCTGGCTTACTCCTGCACGGGGTACTGGGTTGGGTAGGCCTCTTCGTCCAGGCCGTAGTCGCGCCTCTGACGGGAGAGCACGGTGCTGAAGTTGGTGAGCCTGACCAGCTCCTCCGTGTGCTCAGCCGCCACCTGGCTGACAGAGCTGAGGACGGACGGTCCGCAGGTCTCCTTGACCCGGGCGAACAGCTCATCGGAGACGCCCTGGAACGCAGGCTGGGTGAACTCGAAGAAGTCGCTGGTGATGGTCTGGGCCAGGCTTCCATGGAGACTCTGGTAGAACATCTTCAGTTCGGAGTGTGTGGCCCCCTTGGTGATGGTCTTGGCGTAGAACGGCTCGATTAGGTGGATGCCAAACCTGCTGAAGGCCACGAGGACTACCTTCGGGTACGGCAGACTGAGCAGCTCCCTGACGAGGCAGGCGAAGCGGTTGCAAATCTGGGGATTCTTGAGTAGGAAGTCAGTGAGGTGCTCGTAGCGGAAGAGCAGGACAGAGGCCGCACGACTCAGGCAGCCGAATCGCTGGTCCTTGTACAAGACCGCTGGAACGTGATACTTCTTCAGGTGGTCGTTGAAGAGCCTGTAGTAGTTCCACATCTTGTGCGAGTACTCGGGGGCACACGTCCAGCGCTTGGCCTGCTACACTCGAGTTCTTACTGTCTACTTCCATGCCGACCATGAAACCTGCCAATACGTTCACCATCTTCATCGCCGTCTCCACCATCCTGGCCATCTTGTTCAGTGCTGTGCTAAACCCCAGAGTGGTGTGAGTCCCGCAGAACAGCTGCCCCGCCGGGCCGTCCAGTCTGTACATCTCCTGCAACACCATGTTGAAGCCCTTGTTGTGCTGCGTGGAGTCGGTGATATGGGTGTCGACGTGCTTGTATATTTCCTCCACCGGTTTCCCCTTCACGGCAGCCAGAATATCGAACCCGAGATCCACCTGCAGGGCAATATCCTCGGTGGTCTCCCGACTGATGTTGATCAGTGGCAGGGGGAAGGGGAGCTCTTGACCAACATGAATCCCCTGGACAGAAAACTGGCCCACCCTTTTCTTGGTGGTGGAGTCTATGGTATGTGTGATTATTCTTCCTTCGCCTGACTTTTCACTGACCTCATCTGCAGTCAGAGACAGCGATTCAGTCTCGAGCAAATTGAGCGCCTCCCTGATGTTTGGCTTGGCAGGTAGCGTATCCTTGTCAAATCGGTCTTCCTCGCTACCACCCAGCTTCCACTTCCTATCAAACATTCCGTTGCCAACCTCGCCCACAGCCTTGGAAGCTTCGTCGATCGACAGACCGTGGCCTGATAGGTTAGCGACTGTGCGGTAGAATTTCTCCTTCACCACTCGCTCCGACTCTCTGATGTGCCGATATTCAGGGGGAATCGGGTCCTGGACCTGCTGCACCTCATCGTTCTCCATGAACAGCCTCCTCCTCTTCATCTGCCCCAGCTCCACAGGATCACTGTAGTCGCCATCTTTCGCTGGGGTCGGCTCTGTGCTGCTGCTCGTCGACGGGATTTCTCCCCGCTCCACTAGTAGCTCTGCGATAGCGTCCAGCGACTTGAATCGGAACTGCTCGTCCCTCTGCTTCCTGCTCGTACCTGGCCACGCCCTTGAATGTGAACACGTCCTGCACGGTGCCCTCGGCCGGAGTTGGATTACTGTCTGCATCTCGGGTCGGCATGGGAGATGCGTCACTCGCTTTCAGCTCGTCTTACGAACCTATAAGTTACCAGCTATCGCCATGTATCCCATCAGTATCTGTGTAACAGCTCGACCGCTGGCACCGGAGCGCCGCGCCGTGTCGCCGTAGCGGCGATTTTCAGCCGGCGGCCGGCCCGCCGGCCGCCCGTATTGACGCGGCGGTGCCGGTATGAGCCGCGCGGCGCTGAACACCGAAAAGTGATTTGGGCGGGGGCGGGTGTTTATTTAAAGATAGATACAGGGTTTATATGGGAAGGTTGCTTATAATTGTCTGAAGTTTGCGCCCCTGAGTAGTCGCGGCTAACTTTTTTTACATCCCCCCTAGCTCTTACTTAATGGATCGATCACGTTTGGGATGTACGGAGCCGGAGCCGGAGCCGGAGCCGCCGGAGCCGGTACATTTTGCCCGGAGCCGGAGCCGGAGCCGGAGCCGCCGGGACATTTTACTCGGAGCCGGAGTCGGAGTCGGAGCCGGGATACTTCCCCGGAGCCGGAGTCGGAGCCGGAGCCGTCCAAAATTTTCCCGGCTCCGCATCCCTGACACACACTATATATATATATATATACACAAATATATATTACGTGGGATATATGGGGCCTCCTGTCGGTGGCGGATCCAGGGAGGGAAGTTGGGGCACATGCCCCCCCCCCGATGAAAGGTGGCGTCCCTTCGACCAGGAAAACGCGTCCCTCCGCGAAGGCTCGAGTGCACCCCAACACCCTCGAATTTTTCAGCCACAGGCGCCTCTTGGCAGGAAAGACACCCCTCAAGCTGCTTTCGCGGTGGCGCCACTCCAAGCACGTGTCCCCTCCCCCAGATGACAATTCCTGGATCCGTCCCTGCCTCTTGTGGCAGCTATTGGCTTCCTGTGGCGGCTATGGGACCTCTTATGACGACAAAGGCCTCCTATTGCGGTCTAGGGGCGGTCAGATCATTTCAGGCGGTCTTCTGTGGTTACTTTTCGGAAATTCTCCTGCCACTGAAGGGAAGAAGCTATGGCGCACTTAGCTCCCCCCCCGGTCTGTCCTTTCTTCCGCTCTCGAATGGGGGTGACAACACCAGCCAAAACGGATGGTAGAGGGAGCCTACCAATATCGGGAAAAATCCCTATATTTTGGAGGAACTTGATGGTCAGCCTGCCGGAAACGGCACATTGTTAGGCAGGAAAATTGTTACTGGGTCATTTCGGATACATTTTGCTGAAGCTGAAGAATAGTTCTTTCAATTGGTATATGTCAAAGTGATCTATATGGCCATAAAACATGCAAGAGAGCGTAGAGAAAAACCGTAAAATTGCATGTAAACCAATGGTGAAGGGAAATCTTCAAGCCCGCTACCAAATCCACTTCGTGGGGGCCCGGTTACGGACGCCAACGGACGCGGCGTCTGGTCCAAGGCCGGTCTGGTCTGTTGGCTGCAAGTGTCAATTGTCGGGAATAATATTGAATTAAGCCAGAAACATAAGGTTTTCGATGTCAAAGAGTATTGAATCGAGTACATGAAGTGTTTAATTTCCTCTTTATCGCGTCTGTGACACACCAGGTACGGACAATTATACTTGATGGGCTATATATCTAGAGCTCGATAAGGTGATTTGTGAGGAAATCAGTAGAAACTTTCAGAGGAAATGCCTTATTCTTGGTGACTTTAATCTAAAAGGATATGAACATGTTGGTGTTGGCTCCCCATCATGTAAACTGTTTCGGAAATGCCTTGAAGAGGACTTGTTCTTTCACCAGTTTGTAACAGAACCAACTAGGCAGGGCTCATTCTTGGACCTTGTCTTCTCAGATTTAAGTGATTTAGTTCAAGACTTGACTGTAGGAGAAACTCTTGGAAGAAGTGACCATAACATAGTAAGATTCAAGGCACAGGTAGCGGGGACAATCAAGGATAATTTGGCAAAGATTCCAAATTTTAACAGGGCAGACTTTGACTGCATGAGAGAGGCTTTAAGTGCCATCAAATGGGAAGAAGAATTCTTTGATTTAGATGTCTGTGAAATGTGGGAAAAGTTCAAATCTTACTTGAGGGAAATTCAGATTGGACATGTCCCCCAAAAGCAAAGGCACAAAAGAAGGGTAGGAAAGCCAGCATGGCTTACACCAGATGTGATGAAAGCAATTAAGGCTAAGAAAGATGCATTTAGAGTATTTAAGGAAGCTTCAAATATCGTAAATCTAAGGTCGTATAAAAAATCTTGAGATGCTGTGAAGCAGAAAATCAAAGCAGCAAAGAGAGCAAAAGAATTGGATTTGGCTAGGAACTGTAATGGGGACAGTAAAAGTTCTTTCGTTTCTACAAGCTAAGTAAAGTTTCAAGCACAATTGGTCCACTGGAAGTAAATGGGACTATATTGAGCGAGGATGGTGAGATGGTTGAGGAGCTGAGCAAGCAGTTTAAATCAGTGTTTACAGTGGAGGATGTGACTAATCCGCCAACCGTGAACCACAGTTCAATGACAGGTGATCAGATACACGATGTTGATTTCATTGATAGTGATATTGTTTTCAATTATATCAGAAAAATAAAGCCAAACAAGGCAGCAGGACCTGATGGAATTTATGCTAGGGTATTGCGGGAAGCTGAAAAGTAAGTGGCAATTCCACTTAGTATAATATTTTGTAGATCAGTTTCACAAAATGAAATTCCTACAGATTGGAAATGGGCAAATGTAGTTCCTATTTTCAAGAAAGGAAAAAGAGGGAAAGTTGAAAACTATAGGCCAGTAAGCCTCACATCCCTAGTCTGCAAGGTACTCGAATCAAGGATAGAATAGTTAGTTTTCTGGAAGGAAACAGATTGATTCAAGATACTCAACATGGGTTTAGAAAAGGGTGATCGTGTCTCACAAATCTCTTGGACTTTTTGAATATTGCTACAGAACAATTTGATCAGGGAAATCAGGTTGATGTAGCATATCTTGACTTTAGTAAGGCCTTTGACAAGGTACCCCATAGATGGTTAATGATGCAGCTTCAGGTCCATGGTATTGCAGGTAGCATCCTAAAATGGATAGAGTTGTGGCTTTCAGATAGACAGCAGAGAGTGATGCTAAATGGTACAAAGTCATCATGGCAAAATGTTCTTAGTGGAGTACCCCAGGGGTCGGTACTTGGGCCACTATTGTTCATTATATATGTGAATAGCATTGAATGTGGCCTAAGCAGTAAGGTTTTGAAATTTGCAGATGATTTGAAGATCTTTAGGGCAATAACAGGGCACAATGAGCAGGTTTTGCTGCAGAAAGACTTAGACGAGCTAGTGAAGTGGTCCAAAAAATGGCAAATGAAGTTTAATTTTGATAGGTGCAGTCATGCATGTAGGTAGGCAGCATATGAAGGCTCCATACTAGATGGGTGGCCAAGTACTATCTGTGACTCAGCAGGAGAAGGACTTAGGTGTTATTTTGAACACAAAATTGGGGGCATCAGAACAGACCAAAGAAGCCAGGAAGAAGGCACTAAGAATGCTTGGGGCAATACAGAGGAATGTGTCATACACAAGTGAGGTCATCAGGAAGCTTTACTGTGCATATGTCAGGCCACATTTGGAATACTGTGTCCAAGCTTGGTCCCCTAGTTATGAGAAAGATTGTTGGCTTTTAGAGAGAGTACAAAAGAGGGCAACAAAAATGGTTAATGGTATAGGCAACCTGACATGAGGAAAGATTGAAGAAATTGAATGTTTTCACTTAGATATAGAAGGTTGAGAGGAGATCTCATCGAGGTTTTTAAATTTGTTCATGGTCAGGAACAGGGATATCTCAGGGAAATGTTTGAATTTAACAGAAATGATGCAATTAGAGGTCATCAATTCAAAATTAAAGTTAATCACAGCAGGACAAGGTTAAGACAGTCTTTCTTCACCAACAGGGTAGTAGAACACTGGAACCAGCTGCCTCGAACCATTGTCAGTAGCAACACACTGAACATCTTTAAAAATTGCATAGACAATCATTATAAGAATAGGGGGCTTGTTTTTCTGTATTCCAGGGAGGGTTGATCGACAGGGAGGAGTCGGGAGTTGAGAGGAGTTTGAAATTGTTGAGTGTGTTATGCAATAGCAAGTGAGTCTCTTATTAAGTCTAAGTGCTTTATAACTTTACATAGGGTGTACCTAGCAATGGATTCAGCACCTTCCTTCAGGATGTGATACTGATGAGATTGTCTATGGTAGCACAATGGGTATGATGGGAGGAGTTTGTAATTGTTGAGTGTATTATGCAATAGCAAGTGAGTCTCTTATTAAGTCTGAACGCTTTATGAATTTGTGTGGGGTGTGCCTAGCAGTGGATTTGGCATCTTCCTTCAGGATGTGATGCTGATGAGATTGTCTATGGTGGCACGATGGGTGTGATGGGAGGAGCTTGTGATTGTTGACGGTGTTATGCGGTAGCAAGTGAGTGGTGCTAGATAGGCTGTGATATATAGCTTCCTAGGAACTTGGGATAAGGGATTGATTGGGGTGAGAGTATGTACATTTCTAGTACCTTTTCTAGATAGGCTTAACCCAGATGGGCCCCTGTGGCTCTTATTAAGCCTTAATACTTTATGACTTTATGGATAGGATGGGTTTCACATATTGATATACTCTGACACAAACATGCAGAAGGAACAAAAATATCACTAAAACCAAACACAAGACAACATCCACCAAAGAACATGTTATTCTACTTAAGGTTACCAATTAAACTAGCCACTTTTTGTACCAACAAGCACCCAAGCAACATCCAAACACACACCACGCTTAACCGCAACCACCAGAAATGCAGACAATGATGCATGTCTCACGAATGGTGCTTGCAAGACTTTACCCCTGTGCACTGAATAAAGTGGCCTCCAGGTGCTACAAATTGGCTTTCTTTACCTTTCAGCCAACACATACTGCCAAGGTTAGTGATTTGTAAAGAGGTGTACAGTGGGGAACAGTGACGTCACAGGAGTCAGGGAAGTGACATCACAGGAGTCGGGTGTAGATGTGTTAGGTTAGGTTAGTGCCCGTCATCGACACCCGACTCCTATGACGTCACTTCCCTGACTCCTGTGACGTCACTGTTCCCCACTGTACACCTCTTTACAAATCACTAACCTTGGCAGTATGTGTCGGCCAAAAGGTAAAGATTACCCTACAAATTCAGCTGAGGTGTCTCCAGAAACCTGCTTTCAAACCACCCTATAGTGCAAAAAATTGACAGTTTTTAGAGACATCTTCTGGATGCACAGAGTGCACAATCATAATTGGCTGCATTGCTGTTTTCTGTTCTGAAATCTGTCTGTCAGCCAATCCATGCAAGGTATTTTTTATATGACATAACAATTAGCAACTTTGAACACATTGTTAACAGTGTTATGCTGCAAACACAAGACCTGGACTGATCATTTGCTTTGCACACAGCTATGACATCCGAATGTGGAGTGTGAGGTAGCAGAGGTGGGCTTGTATTATGTGAGGAATTAGCTGCATAGGTAGGTATACTCTCTGTGAGCTGAGGGTGAAGTGTGAAGCTTTTTGTTTTTGTTTTTCATATGGCTAGCCTTGTACTGAAACAAACAGTGAAAGGAAAGTGCATTGCTCCTGTGAGTTATGAGAGACAAAGCTGTGCTGATTATTAAGATTCTCTGCCAGGTGGTGCCATCTATTGTTCATTTGTTTGTTCATATGCTTTGACATTTGATTTGACCAAAAACGACAATGCATATTACTTATGCATATTACATGTTGACTACCTACATAGGCTTTTCATGTTGGTTACTGGCAAACAGATTCCATGCATCAAACAATAATATTCCATGAAAATGTACCAACAAAGTTGGTATGCACTCAGACTTCCAACCTGGAAAGTAGTTTTCCCACTCTGATCAGAAGTGGTGTATTTGTCAGAATGTTAACAATCAAGAACCTTCATGAAACACAAATAATTTAATAACATATTTTCCATAGTTTGTGATTAACAATAACAATGTTCTTTGGATATTCTAGTACCACATGCTTGCGATTTTAGTGAAATTGGTCTCTGAGTGCTACAAACACTATATGTACTGCATTAGGCAGGTACCTACCTATCTATATATATTTCATCAGGTACACCTTTTACAATTATGATTTGACATAATTAAACACTATATAAGGCAGAGGGACAGATGGAATTCTGTGACTATCAAGGAATGCCTGTCTGAACATGACTGGAACTTGCATTTCAGCATTCAGACACTGATGGTATGTACAAAAGGTTTTTTTTCTTTAAATATTATCAGCTCTTGCAGTTTTATCATACCCAGAGTTGAGCCAAAGGTACATCCTCCATGGCTAATCAGACCTCAGAGTTTGTTAAGCAAGCAACAGGTTGCATGGAAAAAGCACAAGCAAAATATAATCCAAAAAGGAGATAACCTATTCCCATCAGATGTGCTTTGCTTTGTAATTATGTGACAAATACTTCTGGTGTTATAGGCTCTCAAAGTTTTGAAGGTAATGGGTTAGGTTAAAGTTCAATGACCTGAGATCATGGTTCTGAGATCAAAGGACCTGGTGTCATTTTCGATTCAGCTTGTGATCTAAATCAAGGCAGTTATTCCAAACAACAGACCAAGTGTGTAACTGCCTGCTTGCACGGTGTGTTCTGTGCGTACAGCCGGAGCCCAACGGCCCGGCGCCGATCGACAATGGCCGACACTAGTCCGCCGCGCATCCAGACCTTTGTGGTGTTCGACCTGGAAGCGACCGGCCTGCCTGGCCATAGCGCCGACTACCCGGTGCGCATTATGGAGATCTCCATGGTGGCGATCCAGCGTGAGGGTGCGGCAGTGTCGACCGCCCAGAGCAGTCCAGGGGCGCCGGAGGCAGCCGCAGCTGTCCAACTCGCCACTCTACCTCCTGCTGAGAGGGGCCTGACCACGCCCACACGCAAGCGCCCCGTCTTTCAGGATGGTGAGTAATGACGGCGGTGCTGGTTGCAGTGCTTTGTCAGGTTGATGTGTAATCCAAATGTAGCTAGGTTGTGCTAAGACTTATGTTCAGAGCTTGAAAACCAATTGGCATAGGCACAAACGTATGCTAAAATTCGTTTGGCGTTGGCGATGTGGACAGCTTACGTCGTCATGCACTTCAGATGGAGACGTCCCACCTGTCGCTTCCTAGAATGGAAGCCATTCTCCGAAGACTATTCGTGCCCGCTATTTCTCCCACGAACGGGACGAAATATGGCCGTAACCGCAGTCACCACGCCCTAAAGCGCGGCGGTCACAGTCTCCAACAATCCTAGATAGTCGCGTCAGTGTGTCCGTCGCATTGTGCCTGAGCCAAACCCAGGGTTAAAATAATGGTTTTTCGTTAGGTGTGAGATGTCGAAACGAGCACAGTAGGATGTCGAAATTTGTCATGGAATTGTGGTCATTTAAAATGTTTTTGATGTTTTTTAATACTCAAATTTGAGCCATTGGCGTGCTTATGACTGTACATTTATCATTTGTTTTGAGATTCATAATTTAAATGGGCGCTATATGACCTGTGCAGTCGATGCGCCCCTAAACCACAATAACAACGAGATTCATAATTTAGGAAGAGCTATATTCTAGATAGCGAGAAAAATACCTATGCTATAAACTGGAATTGTATACCATATCACATTATAGTTAATCGCCTTACCTAAAATTGCGTTGCGAAATGTTCGTGTATCACCATCCCTTATCGAGAGCATGAGCATGATACGTATGAACGATATACTGTTAGAAAGGAGATACGAAGACTTCATAAGCACGCATCTCGAAGCAGGATGTTGATACTTATTGGAGAAGGATGTCGATTAAGTGTTCAGAAAGTGGTATATTCCACCCTATCTCACGAATAATTTATCACTGGCCAACCCCAACCTGACGGTCGGCCATGGAGCGGATGTTGACACTGGCGCCCGCCGGCAGCCTACAGGCGTTGCGTGACGCCCATCGTCGATGTCGCTGACGCAGGGTGTGCGCCGTTTCAGCCGCGTGTGCGACCCCGGAGCGAGCCGGAGCGCGGCGACGACTAGCGGAGCCCGGCACGCCGCGCGAGGCGTCGCCTGCGCCGCTCTACAGTCCGGTGCCGACGCCGCCACGCGTCAGGAACTCCCTGCTGCTCACCGTCAACCCGTGCAAGCACATCCCGCCGGAAGTGGCCGATCTGACCGGTTCGTGGCCCGACTCGACCTGACCTGCTCACACCTGACTGCCCGGACTCAGGCGCGGCTCGGCCGCTGTGACGCGGTCTGACCTGACGGGTACTGACTGGTGTGGTTGTGGCAGGGCCTCACCTGACAGATGCTGGCTGGTGTGGTTGTGCAGGGTCTGGCCCGACAGGTGCTGACTGGTGTGGTTGTGGCAGGGCCTCACCTGACAGATGCTGGCTGGTGTGGTTGTGGCAGGGTCTGGCCTGACAGGTGCTGACTGGTGTGGTTGTGGCAGGGTCTCACCTGACAGGTGCTGACTGGTGTGGTTGTGGCGGGTCTGGCCTGACAGGTGCTGACTGGTGTGGTTGTGGCAGGGTCTCACCTGACAGATGCTGACTGGTGTGGTTGCGGCAGGGTCTGACCGGGTGGGTGCTGACTGGTGTGGTTGTGGCAGGGTCTGGCCTGACAGGTGCTGACTGGTGTGGTTGTGCAGGGTCTGGCCTGATGAGCGCTGACTGGTGTGGTTGCGGTGGGGTCTGATCTGACTGGTGCTACTGGTGTGGTTGCGGCGAGGTCATGTAATTCCAAATTTACATGAATGCCAACACCTAATATAATTTTGTGTTTATTTTGAAACATGGTTTTGTTTTCCTGGATTGATGTTGGTGAAATGTGACTGCATTAAACTATGCAGTATGCAGGCTCTGCATTAGTTCATCTCATTTCATGTGACTAAATTTTGACATCATGAAAGTGTGCTAACGACTGCTCATCATTGTCTGTGCTGTTTTGTTCAGCTGTTTCGACGTCATAGTTGGTTTTCACGTCTTGAGATCTTCTTAGGGTTTTGGACCCTCCACTCTACGATTAATGAATTCCAGGGCACTGAGTTGTTGAGTGGTACGACCAGATGCCATCTGACTGTCTGTACCCTGACCGGACGGCTCCTGTCTCGCCCGCCGGCCCCACCGCGGTGGCCGACCAGATGCCATCTGACTGTTCCCTGACCGGACGGCTCCTCCCACCCGCCGGCCCCACCGCTGTGGTCTGCCGTGACCTGTCCTGATGGGCTTGTGGCCTGACCGGACGAGACGTGACTCGTGTGCGACTGTGATCTGGCGTGTCTTGATCTCGTCGGGTCTGGGTGGTATGTGAATTAGCTGGTGAGGCTCCGTGGAACCTGACCTGACCACTGTGGCCTGCTTTTGTGGCTTGGTCTGATATGATTTGATGGGTTTGTACGCTAGTTTTCTTTATTACGAATGCAGGTACCAACTGACATACCAGGAAGACCATTGAGTCATCACAGCCGAAGGTGATATTGAACGTTCATAACTACATTGCGAACGATTATGACATAAGGCTAAGACTATGACATACAAGACAGTAAGCTAGTTTTGGTGAGGTGATACGTCCAGTGGTTAAGTGATTTTAGGCTGTTGAGACTGGCTTCGAGTGGAAAAAAGGTTTGGATGAAATTTCAAAATGGGATTTGCAAAACGCATTTATTATATTCCCATCGTGCCCCGAACAATCAAAAAGGACGATTAAAGTTGGTTCTCGAATATTTCGAGTTATAGTCGAACACCATGTCATTGCATCCATCAGTGGATATTTCTGAAGTTGTTCGACAGCTGTTTCAGATGGTGGTTTGGAAGAAGCGCTGTTCTGTCGTTCTTTTTCCTCTGGTCGCTGTAATGCTGAATTTCCCAAATATATGTGGTGGTCAAGTCTGGTCGAGGTGGCACTCTATCTGTGCACACTGGGGCTTCATACTTTAGTTAAGTTGAGCATGTGACATGCCGAAGGTGCGGGGTTCGATTTCCCGCGGTGCCCGCCTTTACTTCCAGGGTGAGAGGCAGGCAACGCCATATAGCCTCAGCTGCTGAACGCGTCGTGAAGCCGCAACCTTTGAAGCTTCATTTTTGCTGAAAAGTCATGAAACCTATGGAAATTGTGTATAGTGCTGTCAAAACCGGTGTGCTACCTAAAGCCATTATAACCATAAGCTTGGACGAAGTGGAAAACAAAAGAGGAGCTGAAGCCCATCAAGTATGAGTGGCTTCATAGGCAGAGTCCCCTATCTCCTTGAAGGGGCTCACAACCAGGCTAACAATTATCCTTTCGTGACTAATCTGCCAACCGTGAACCACAGTTCAGTGACAGGTGATCAGATACACGATGTTGATTTCATTGATAGTGATGATGTTTTCAATTATATCAGGAAAATACACCCAAACAAGGCAGCAGGACCTGATGGAATTTATGCCAGGATATTGCGGGAGGCTGAAAAGGAACTGGCAATTCCACTTAGTATAATATTTTGTAGATCAGTTTCACAAAATGAAATTCCAACAGATTGGAAAAAGGCAAATGTAGTTCCTATTTTCAAGAAAGGAGAAAGAGGGAGAGTTGAAAACTACAGGCCAGTAAGCCTCATCCCTAGTCTGTAAGGTTGGTTGGTTCTTACGACACGTTGACCGTTGAGTCATGTAGCGTCGCCAATCTCTCACGCCGATTGGTCGCGGGCGAAGAGTAGCGACAGGTGAGACTCGAACCCAAAAGCTTTCGATTGTGAGACGAGCATCTTACCACTAGACCACTCGTCCCCTCTAGTCTGCAAGGTACTCGAATCAATTATCAAGGATATAATAGTTAGTGAACTGTTCCGCGTAGGCAACAGTCAGTGTTCCGTGTCCTTTACTCCCGGCACTCCTTAGAGGCACACAAACGGCCACTCACACAAACGCGTGTATCTCGTCCGCACACCATGGGAACACTCCTGGACCCCCCAGTCGCTAGAGCCATCTAGTGGTACCAATATACATCGAGTCGGGGGTCGAGACTGGCAATTGACTGGGCGAGTTGGCATACACATCAGTTAGTTTTCTGGAAGGAAACATATTGATTCAAGATACTCAACATGGGTTTAGAAAAGGGCGATCGTGTCTCACAAATCTCTTGGACTTTTTTAATTTTGCTACAGAACAATTTGATCAGGGAAATCAGGTTGATAGCATAACTTGACTTTAGTAAGGCCTATGACAAGGTTAATGATGCAGCTTCAGGTTCATGGTATTGCAGGTAGCATCCTACAATGGATAGAGTTGTGGCTTCCAGATAGACAGCAGAGAGTGATGCTAAATGGTACAAAGTCATCATGGCAAAATGTTCTTAGTGGAGTCCCCCAGGGGTCAGTACTGGGGTCACTATTGTTCATTATATTTGTAAGTAACATTGAATGTGGCCGAAGCAGTAAGGTTTTGAAATTTGCGGATAATTTGAAGGTCTTTAGGGCAATAACAGGGCACAATGAGCAGATCTTACTGCAGAAAGGCTTAGATGAGCTTGTGAAGTTGTCTGAAAAATGGCAAATGAAGTTTAATTTTGATCAGTGCAAAATCATGCATGTAGGTAGGCAGCATATGAAGGCTCCATACTTGATGGGTGGCCAAGTACTATCTGTGTCTCAGCAGGAGAAGGACTTAGGTGTTATTTTGAACACAAAATTGAGGGCATCAAAACAGACCAAAGAAGCCAGGAAGAAGGCACTAAGAATGCTTGGGTCAATACATAGGAATGTTTCATACAAAAGTGAGGTCATCAGGAAGCTTTACTGTGCATATGTCAGGCCACATTTGGAATACTGTGTCCAAGCTTGGTCCCCTAGTTATGAAAAAGATTGTTGGCTTTTGGAGAGAGTGCAAAAGAGGGCAACACAAATGGTTAATGGTATAGGCAACCTGGCATATGAGGAAAGATTGAAGAAATTGAATGTGTTTTCACTTAAATATAGAAGGCTGAGAGGAGATCTCATCGAGGTTTTTTTTAATTTGTTCATGGTCAGGAACAGGGATATATCAGGGAAATGTTTGAATTTAACAAAATTATGCAATTAGAGGTCATCAATTCAATATTAAAGTTAATCACAGCAGGACAAGGTTAAGGCAGTCTTTCTTCACCAACAGGGTAGTAGAACACTGGAATCAGCTGTCAGGAACCATTGTCAGTAGCAACACACTGAACATCTTTAAAAACAGCATAGACAATCATTATAAGAATAGGGGCTTGCTTTTCTGTATTCCAGGGAGGGTTGATCGACTGATTTGGTGGGCAACTGGTTCAGTGTCCAGAATGCAACCAAGAAGGACCCTTGTGGCTCATAGTTGCACTGATCTTTTATGTCTTTATGTGACCCGAGGTGGATCGGATTTATTTTCCCACAAAAGTAGATTGCATTTAGCATTTTATGCATCATTGCCGAGTTTCCAAATTAGTTGCTTGAAAGCTGCGCCCATGCGTGGGTTGTTTTATGGTACCTCTGCTGAACCGCGTTAGCGAAGGTTGTATGGAAATAGTACACGAATTATATTGCAACGTGCTAGCGGATGGCTCGGATATTCTTGGAGCATATTCTGATATTTGAGAGCTATCGCATTTGGAGTCATATACTGACTTCGGTACTACTTTGTATGCGGCTCACACATACTAAAATAATCGGTATAGATGTTTAATGATCGCATATTTTGGTCCAAGCGCCCCTAAACTCTATGAACCAACACCCCTGTGCGGGGTGTTGGTTCCGCGGACACCATAAGGATAATTTATTTGCATACTGCAGCCAACTACCTGGTTCCTTTTTCTTGTTGGAACTCCTTCCTCAGATATAAATTGTTAATATCCGGGTTATTTTATTTCGATTCTTATTAGTGCTCTTTTTATCATTGTTTGATTTCAATTTGCATGAAATATAAAAACGAAGGTCCTCATCAAATCAATTCACTTTGTAATTGTCCCAAGGACAGTCATCGCGTCAGTGAGTTGTCTAAGCATGGCCGACTCGACACAGGAAGAACCCCAGAACCCCAGATGTAGCCCCAGAACCCCGTGGTGACGTGGCTTTCTGACCGGCAGGTCTGGACAACGACTTGCTCGAAGACATGGCCGGCTTCGACGCGTCGCTGTCGGAGCTGCTGCGCGCCTACATCGACCGCTTGCCGGGCCCCGTCTGCCTGGTGGCGCACAACGGTTCCCGATACGACTTTCCGCTGCTGCAGGCCGAGCTGAAGCGCGTGGGCGCCGTGAGTGACGGCGAGGCGGCTGGACGCTATCGGGAGGCTGGTGGCTGCTTCCCGCCATGGGGCACGGCGGGTGGGGAGGGGTGACGGCGGGGCGGCTGGACGCTATCGGGAGACGGGTGGCTGCTCCCTGCCATGGGGCGCGGCTGGTGGGAGGGGGTGATTTACCGTGGGGTTCTGGTCTCCAGCTGTGGGTTGGTATCCATTATTTGAGTTTTGTGAGGAGCATGACTGACTGCTGTGAATGAACATAGCCGTGTGCTGGCCGCTGAGGGTAACTGAGATGTGGCGTGCCACCGTGCCACGCAGAACACGGCGCGTCCGTCGCACAGGATGAGCTCTCTGTGGTTATCTGACCGCGCAGGGTTCTTCCGCCGGGCCTCACCCTGCACTGGCGTCCGTCCACAGACGTGGCCCGACGAGCAGGACGTGCTGTGCGTCGACTCGCTGGCCTTCTTCCGTCAGCAGGCGTCGGCCGCCGCCGCCGCCGAGCCGGCCGACGGCCAGCTGGACAGCGATGTCTACGTGCTGGATAACACCACCATGTGCTGCTCGCACGCGCAGATGCAGGACGCGTGCGTCGTGTGCAACCCGGCGCTGTTCGTGCCGGCCGACGAGTGCGACACCAACGCCGAGTACGAGATGACGCGGGTGGCCGGAAAGCGCGCCATCCGCTGCCAGCACGTGGAGCGGCGCCAGTGCGTCGTGTGCGAGCACGTGCCCGTGTTCCGGCGGCTGGCGTCGGCGCCGGCCGCGCGCCGCGCGCTCTTCCCGGCCAGTGGCGCGAAGCCGGCCGGGAAGCGCGGTCCGTCCATGAGACTGCCCGACCTGTTCGAGCGCCGGTTCGGCGTGCCTCCGGAGCGCAGCCACTGCGCCGCGGACGACGTGGACGCGCTGCTGCTGCTCTGCCTGTCGCACGGCGACGCGTTCTTCGCGTGGGCCGACGGCAACAGCGCGCGGCTGGCCGGCGTCCGGGAGATGTGGACGCGCCGCCGGGCCGGCGGGCAGCCCGCCGCCTGATGACGCCGGCCGACCCTCGTCGGCATGGTGTGGCGTCCAGTGCGGCCGGCGCGAGCAACTGCGACTGCATTCAGAACGCCGTTCACGCCGCAGCGCGCACCCGGGGCTCCGCTTCTGTGCCCGCCGTGATAGACGAGGAGGGTTGTACACCGGATTGGTGTACAGCTTGTTTTTAATTGCCGTCTAGGTGTCGCCTGACCGACCTTTGCAGGTTGTAAACAAATGGTTCTGAGGCTGTTTTTGGGCCGGATGCCAAGTTTTAGGTAACTAATTTACCGATGCTTTTGACCGATGGATGCGCGCGAATGTTGAGAGAATTGATTTTGTTTGTGGCCCGAGGACCCATGACTAAGTGTATCGATGGTGCATGTGTCTCTTTGGACGTTTTTGACCTGCTCTTTTCTATGAATGTTTCGTGAGACGATGTTTCTAGTAAACTGGCAGACTGCCAGTTTTTTAAAACTTCAATTTCTTGTAATGCTCCTGATGTTGATTTTTCCCACTTTGTTGTCCATCGCATTGCCATTTATCCTTATCATTATATCACTGCGCAGGGCAGACGTGTCCTAGCTTTTAATTGCTTTAATGTTGATAGGACTCGACTGCCCCACAATGTCGACAAGTCATCAGTTTTATACGACGCTCGTGATACAGTGGCTGCATGAGCCATCAGTGGCACTAATTGCATGCGGTTATATAGCATGTTTAGCCCATGTTATCAACCGTCCTCAGCGTCCGGTGCGATTATAGTGGACAGTATGGGTAGTTGTGAGCTGTATGTATACAGCATTAGACGCTTTTACTGGTGGACACTGGAACGGAGTGTGGCGTCCTTCGACCTGCACAGAGACTATCCCTAATGGATGCTTTCGCGAATACACGCGGTGCGCCAGTTGTAGAGGTTTTCTTTTGCACCGCGAGCAAGCGTCAGCGCTATACCCAAAACCTGGTCAGCACTGAAACGAACTAATGTCGACCAGTTGAACTACCATTCAAGACCCTTATTTTGCATTGATTTTTTTAACTAGCATTTTAAATCGTACTTGTTCATGTCTAAAATATAAAAGTTTGGGTAACTAGACGACTACAAAAGGCAAATAAACTTTTTCTCGACGACAGCTTTAACCTTGACATCAGATTGCAGGTCTTCCGCGACTCGCGCGAACTTTATTTTCCTAGCTTGACTTCTGCTTGGTTAAGGGAAGGCCGTTCCTCCTGTGGTGGGCCTGATTTATCGAGGTTCAATTGAGCTCGGTCGGCTAGGTAGTCGATACCGGGTGTATCGAAAATGCGGTCAGAGGTAGTAGCGGCACCCCCTCGATAAAATTAACTAGATGAAACAAAACATTTAGGACGAGCAACTTCCCGTACCCGAAGCTGTCTCAAGAAATGACGTTTTTGGACGGGTGTAGGTTCTCCAAGAAAATCCTGCCCGCGCCCCCGGTTGCAGGACTGCAGTGCTGGGTGCAGCCGATCCAAACATATTGTCGCCCCGTGTGATGCAGTTTGGCTTCACGAGCCTTCCTGCCCTCGATTTATACTGGGTGGATGGAGATCTTCACTGACCGAATCGATCAGTTTTGACGTTCGGCTGTTTTGTTGATGGTGTTTCTGAAGCTGCAACTTCGAGGTCACCACGGCAACACTGAAACGCCTGCCTGGTGGCAAAGCTGAGTCGCCTTGCTTCTCCTCTGCTGATAGTCTCGTCCACATCACGTGGCGTACAATCTTCCCTATATTGCATGCATAGACGAAGTAACACTTGCCAGAGATACCGTCTGACGCCCGTCCATGAAGCTCGCGTTGTGCCTAGCAAATTGCCAATTCTTCAGTCACAATTACACGGACGAACTAGACTTCCATCGGACACTAGTCAGGTACGAAGCTCCAGTGGAAGCGTTCAACGATTCGAGGACAGCTCAGTCGCTTCACCAACCAATCACAGCTGAGCGCAGCTTTGCACCAGAGCAGGACAGCAGAGCACCTCGTTTGGTCTTGCCCTGCACAACCTTGTCATAGTGTACCGAATATATATATATATATATGTGTGTGTGTATAGACTCATCGATTGACAAGCAATCGACCGGCCTCCCAGAGGTCTACTTCCGATAATCGTCCCTTAGCGCAGCTTGTTCCAGGGACCGACGAAAGACATAGTTAGCGTTCATGGGTAGCAGCGAGACGGACGCGTCCGATGTATTTGTGCATCACCTCGGAAAAGCAAACACGGTCAAACTTAAAGCTTCTCTCCACAATATTCGAAACAAAAAATAGAGTTTATAACAGTTTTAGGACCATACTCTTGTCATATGTGTAGCCACTTTACATCGCTGTTGCTGCCGAAGAACATGCCAAGTTCAAATGTATGCCAAAACCTGGAGGATTGGAAGCTCTGCCAGGAGCACAAAATATTCATATTCGAAGTGGCTGGCCATAGTGGTTGGCGGCAAGTATATCAATCGCCCCACATTTCCGAAAATGGCAACGCGACACGAAACCACTCCAAAGGCGAACGTGCAGAGATAATCACACAAAATGTCACGAGCGGCTAAACGGTGCTACGCAGATCGAAAGGAATCGACAGTTTGCAGTCACCATATCAAATCAATCGCTCGCGGCGGGGTGATACACGAAAAAACCGACATCGGATCACCAGGTCCAATCTCATGACTCCTTATACGCAGTGGCAATGCAATCTCAATGCGACCACGACGCACCTCCGCATCAACTAATCTAAGCCGGTGAGGAGCAAAACGATGTGTTAAGCCATGTCACATGATGAAATGACGTGGATACCCTGTGCCACACAATGTTCGCCAACAGGCAACAGCAGCCGCTACCGCTCCCCTGACACGTACAGGGACTCACTAGACCAAAGTCAAACATGCCGATCCATGTACAACTGCCTTAAAAGTCGGCTTGGGGACTAGTAGTCCAGGGGTAAGTTGCCCGTTTCACAATCGTAAGATTGTGGGCTCGGAGTCTCACCTGTCGCTACTCTTCGCCCGCGACCATTGGGGTTTAGGGGCGCATCAATTGCGTTGGTTATACAGCGCCAAGCGTGAACCGAACAGCGTTGAACTAGACCAAAGTCAAACATGTCGGCCCACACTCCACTGTCCCCAGGGTCGGCTTCTCAAGGGTGAACCGAATAGCGTTGATGGTGGCTCACCGTTCGACCCCATCCCGGTAGAGTGGGGAGATAGGCGGATTCCACAAATAACTGATAACCAAACGAGGCTCCCAGCTGCGCCGTTGCCCACCTTACATGTGCATGCATGCACATCAAATGATGCTTTTGATCACCAAGAATGATCTATGCCCACCTATGCACAATTTTATCGGCGTAAAATACCAATAGTTCGAAATGGTGTTCAATTTTTCCACGTTTTTTTCCACTCATTATCTCGTCATTGGATAAATTTCGACATTGACATTGTAAGTGTAGTTTAAACCAATATAATTCCTTCGAGCTGTCTAGTTTAGATATCGACCCAATATATACAGAGATGTGGCGGGAGCAGAATCAGCTCCGTCTACAGATTCAGACCTAAATGAGCCCTACCGTAATAGGATTAAAGGCGATTTGAATATCTATACACATGCACCGTGCTCAGGCAACACGGACTACACGGGCGTTCTGCACCCACCTGATTTCTTCGTAATATTGTACGAATTAAGCGAGATAACAGGCCATCCATCGTCAACATCAGTACTCAATCTACCGCTCGTAAAACCACCGCTCGTAAAACCAAACATAATTCACGATTCGCACACCAATGGAAAGTACAAGTTATAACACAGGCAATGCAGGTACGTGAGCTTAAAAAATCACCAAGGAACATAAACTATCAAATATATATAAAAAGTAAGTGTGTTACTAAAGGGGTGGCAGTGTCGACGAGAGGAATACGCGTCGACAGTGCTCACACAAACCAGCAGCACGAATCACAAAGCGGTTGACGCGACTCTCCACCACCGGCCTGCAGACCACCTGCGCACAGGTCGCAGCCACGCCTCAGAAGACCGGTCTGCAGACCACCAGAAGCCGCCACAGGTCGCGGCCACGCCTCAGAAGACCGGTCTGCAGACCACCAGAAGCCGCCACAGGTCGCGGCCACGCCTCAGAAGACCGGTCCGCAGACCACCAGAAGCCGACACAGGTCGCGGACGCGCCTCAGAAGGAGAAGTCGAACAGGTCGCAGGCGCCCTCCGAGGCGTCCAGACAGAAACTGTAGTCGGACTCGGAGAGTGGCGGCTCCAGCGGTACAAATACGTCTTCTGTCAACGCGGTTGCCGGCTCCTCTGAGGGCATCGAAGCAGGATTGAAAAATGCAACCCCGTTTGATTGCTCAACACTATTTACGGAACAGCAATGCGTAACAACGCACACATCCGATGAGACTCAATGAGTACAAAGCACGCGCCGTCCAGGGCGGGTGAGTACAACACCCCGCCGAATAATCACCGCAGCATTGTTCACGTCACTAGTGAACTTTCAACCAATCGTGAAGCCGATGACATCCATCCACCATTTGACCAGACATTCCAGAACGCGGCTTCTCCGCATCAGATCATGTGCAGTTCTGCTCGCCGGTGACTGGCCTCAGCGCGGACGCGATCCATTCCCGCCCCAACTCGGGACGGTGAGTTGTGACGCCCGGCGACGGTGAGTTGCGACGCCCGACGACGGTGAGTTGTGACGCCCGGCGACGGTGAGTTGCCCCGGGTGAGTGTGACGCCCGACGACGGCGAGTTGTGACGCCCGGCGACGGAGAGTTGTGACACCCGGCGATGGTGAGTTGTGACGCCCGGCGACGGTGAGTTGCGACGCCCAGCGATGGTGAGTTGTGACGCCCGACGACGGCGAGTTGTGACGCCCGGCGACGGAGAGTTGTGACGCCCGGCGATGGTGAGTTGTGACGCCCGGCGCCGGTGAGTTGCGACGCCCAGCGATGGTGAGTTGTGACGCCCGACGACGGCGAGTTGTGACGCCCGGCGACGGTGAGTTGTGACGCACGGCGACGGCGAGTTGTGACGCACGACGACGGTGAGTTGTGACGCCCGACGACGGTGAGTTGTGACGCACGGCGATGGTGAGTTGTGACGCCCGACGACGGCGAGTTGTGACGCCCGACGACGGCGAGTTGTGACGCCCGGCGACGGCGAGTTGTGACGCCCGACGACGGCGAGTTGTGACGCCCGGCGACGGTGAGTTGTGACGCACGACGACGGCGAGTTGTGACGCACGGCGACGGTGAGTTGTGACGCCCGGCGATGGTGAGTTGTGACGCCCGGCGACGGTGAGTTGTGACGCACGGCGACGGCGAGTTGTGACGCACGGCGACGGTGAGTTGTGACGCACGGCGACGGCGAGTTGTGACGCCCGGCGACGGTGAGTTGTGACGCACGGCGACGGCGAGTTGTGACGCACGGCGACGGCAGTTTGACGCACGGCGACGGTGAGTTGTGACGCCCGGCGATGGTGAGTTGTGACGCCCGGCGATGGTGAGTTGTGACGCCCAACGACGGTGAGTTGTGACGCACGGCGACGGCGAGTTGTGACGCACGGCGACGGCGAGTTGTGACGCACGGCGACGGTGAGTTGTGACGCCCGGCGATGGTGAGTTGTGACGCCCGGCGATGGTGAGTTGTGACGCCCAACGACGGTGAGTTGTGACGCACGGCGACGGCGAGTTGTGACGCACGGCGACGGTGAGTTGTGACGCCCGACGATGGTGAGTTGTGACGCCCGGCGATGGTGAGTTGTGACGCCCAACGACGGTGAGTTGTGACGCACGGCGACGGCGAGTTGTGACGCACGGCGACGGTGAGTTGTGACGCCCGGCGATGGTGAGTTGTGACGCCCGGCGATGGTGAGTTGTGACGCCCAACGACGGTGAGTTGTGACGCACGGCGACGGCGAGTTGTGACGCACGGCGACGGTGAGTTGTGACGCCCGGCGATGGTGAGTTGTGACGCCCAACGACGGTGAGTTGTGACGCACGGCGACGGCGAGTTGTGACGCACGGCGACGGTGAGTTGTGACGCCCGGCGATGGTGAGTTGTGACGCCCGGCGATGGTGAGTTGTGACGCCCGGCGATGGTGAGTTGTGACGCCCAACGACGGTGAGTTGTGACGCACGGCGACGGCGAGTTGTGACGCACGGCGACGGTGAGTTGTGACGCCCGGCGATGGTGAGTTGTGACGCCCGGCGATGGTGAGTTGTGACGCCCGGCGACGGCGAGTTGTGACGCACGGCGACGGCGAGTTGTGACGCACGGCGACGGTGAGTTGCGACGCCCGACGACGCTTCGCTGAATCCCGTGGTGCTATGTCCTCCAAGCGCGCACACCACCACCGGGGTCAGCGAACCGGCGCCGGGACACCGGCGCGGGTCGTGGTGTGACCACACGCTCACCGGAGATGGCGCTCTCCCAGGCAGCCGAGGGAGGCGTCAACGCCTCTAGCGCAGCGCAGGAGCCACCGACGGATCAGAGATTGGTTGCGGTCGTGTTGGATGTCAGGGGTTTTAGGATTTGAAGGTTGTACTTCAGTTCCGATGAAAAACTCCCCATTTTTGATCAGTGTAATTCTCGCATCTACTTCTGACCGGTTCGAATCCATATAGGCGATGATCACATCATTATCAATTTCACCTTTATGCGCTACAACCGCCCGTGGGCATAGATGCGTTGGTTGCAACGAATGCACGGGGGACTTGTGCTCGTCTTTCTTGGAAAGGCAGCATTATACCGAACTGTTCCATCCAACAGTATAGAACCATAAACCATGTTTCTGATGGGAGGGATGGAGAAGGTGCCAATGAGTAACACCTCCATCAGAGACATGGGGATACTGGGACTACCGGGGACGGACTGCCGCCCAAAGGAAGAAAAACAACTCGTGCATGCATTGATCGGTAACTATGCCAAAATAGCTAGATGTTTGCAATGCAACGGCGTGATTCACATCAGTGATTGATTGATTATTTGGGCTTAGGGGCGCGCCGACTACACCGTAATTTGGCGCCCATGATTCACGTCAGTGAAATAACTGCATGTATTTTTATCGGTCAGACCTTAAACAAAAATTACACTGAACCGAATGAGCTATGCCTTTCTCCCACTGGACGGCTGTAGCCACTCAGGTCACAAGCCACCAGAGGCCACTCACGTCACAGGCCGCCAGAGGCCACTCACGTCACAGGCCACCAGAGGCCACTCACGTCACAAGCCACCAGAGGCCACTCACGTCACAGGCCGCCAGAGGCCACTCACGTCACAGGCCGCCAGAGGCCACTCACGTCACAGGTCGCTCTGGGCGCCCAACAGAACCCGCGTCACCCTTCCATCCGCACCAATGGAATTCCCCAGTCCACTTGTCTTGAGGTCCACTTGCGACGTGCTGGACAGCGCCAAGGGTCGACGCCGACGTGAAATTAGCCCTGTGATATGTCTCAAAATCAGCACATCACCGGGGTAATTTCGGCCGGCATCGGCCGCGGCGGAACTCGATGTCGCCGCCGCGCGTGCACACGGTACTACCTCTGTGATTTGTCTCGTGTGCAGCAGTTCACAAGGGTAGTGCCGTGCGCACGCGGGCCGCATGTAGTCACCATTATCGGCCGAGCGACGATTGCGTTCACGTGTCTGGGGCCAGCTGTTTGTGGTCGTACGGCGGGTCCACTCTGTATCGTCCGGCGGCGAGCAGCCCGACATTAGCGACGTCCCGGTTCACACGGCGTGGCATCGCTCGCTGCGCTGCTACATGCACATGCAGCTGCTGCCGTGTTGGGAGGCATGGAGACATTCCATACAATTATGTAATCCGAGCTTGTACCGTTGTGCTAGCCCTATTGCTGTGGACATAGGTGCTAACCCTATTACCGTGGATGTAGGTGCCAGCCCTATTACTGTGGATAGACTTGCAAGCCCTATTACTGTGGATGTAGGTGCCAGCCCTATTACCGTGGATATAGGTCCAAGCCCTATTATTGTAGACATAGGTGCTAGCCGCAGTACTGTGGATATAGGTGCTAGCCCTAGTACAGTGCATATAGGTGCCAACCCTATTACTGTGGGGGAGGGAGTAGCTGGGGTTCAATGGACCTCATCGAGGATTTCGTAAACCATTTCTCAACTATACGGAGCAGTACTTTGCAATTCTCACTTTTATAAACTTTCTTGTTTTCCATATGGTACTCAATTGGAAGTTTTATATTTACCAAAGGTGGATCTAGGGCAGGCGTTCAGGAAGGCATATCAGGCTATGTTGTCGCTATCACTGCACATGATATTCAGCATCGACTTAGTTAAGTAACATCTGTACCGTGTTTGTTTGCTTTGTTTTGATGACTAGATGTGGTGGATTGCTGTTTGGGGGCACGTCGACAGCAAGGTCATTTTGTGCCCATTTGATGACTAGATAAATGTGTGTATTGTACATTTAGTGACATGCAGTGAGTAGAAATTCTAAGGGCCGTTCCGGAGTGAGGAAATTGGGGGCAGTGGGACCGGGCTTGGGTTCCAAATTATTCACAAATATGGAAAGTTTCGATCTGATATGCATTTGTTTCATCATTATTCTTTGGTGCACATATTATAGGAAAATAGATTACATCTTTCGCCAAGACAAAGGACAGGTTATTGGAAGGTATGGCATGCAATTTTGCACACTGTATTGCACATGCTAACCAACGCATGGACTTCCGGCTGAATTTGAGTAGTTATTGATGGGCTGAGCCAGGGGTCGTTCCCCTAAGCTCATCCCCTGGATCCGCCTATGACGAGGTGAATCCTCATTTGTCTTAACTGGGATGGCCTATGCTGATTTCAGCATATAACCGATTTAGGACTATTACTGTATATGAGAATATAAAAAATGAGCACTGATGAATGCACTCATACCGAATAAACATCCATACTGGTTGATGGATATGTAGTCAAAGATGAACTGACAATGTATGTGGAATTCTCGTGGCGGTTGAGTAGATTCTTGATCCAGCTTTCCCCTTCCGCATTTTTCTTGCCTGGGATCGCTTATGGAGTACTTGGTACTGATACAAAGGTAATGCAGACACTTCTACGAAATCATAATAATACAGAACCCATGACAGGGAAAGATGCCATATAATGCTTTTAAAACAACCAATCTTTAGTCTTCGTTTCTGTGGCGCCTGGGAATGTCAGACGAAAACAATGTTAACGCATGCTATCAAACACCAGGTATTATCTGCCAAAGGCCGCAAGGGCACACCAATTGGTCGATAAATGCAGCAAGTAGCAAAAGAAATCAAGAAAAACTCCGTGCCTCCTGCATTCGCCCATGACACTATTCAACATTTATCTGCACATAAACATAGATCAAGCTTCGAGATATTTCTAAGTTAGTTATTAGGGTTTTTGGGCGCATCAACTGCATTGGTTATACAGCGCCCATAACGAACGAGATATTTCTAAAAGCGAGTTCTAAAATACGCGCATTCGACGTTGGAAACTCGCGTAGAGGATGGAGGATGGAGGACTCGGATCCACTGGAGACAGGCAGGTATCCAAATGGAGACAGACAGCCATATGTGGACACACCTTTCAGATGTAGATCCTCCTCGACTCGACCGGTCGACTCGCTCCGCGGTTCCGAAGCGCCGCTCTCACTCGGAGCAAACAGCCAGTCGCCCTGGCGCTCAGTCAGCACGGAGTCGCCCTGACACCGAGCAAGCAACGAGTCGCCCCGACTGCTCTGACCAAGCGGAGAGTCACTCTGACTCTGAGCCAGAGACGAACTGTCTTGGCTCTGAGTGAGCAGCGAATCGTCGCTGTTCGACGACCGGTCGCAGTGATCCTGGCAGAGCAGTAGCTGGATCTCACCGCCCGGCGAGCGCAGGTGCATCTGGTACACGCCGTCCTGCCGCACCGTGGTCACCAAGGTCAGAAGCGGCACGACCACAGCAGCGTCACACGCCGTCCTACCGCACCGTGGTCACCGTCACACCAAGGTCAGAAGCGGCACGACCACAGCAGCGTCACACGCCGTCCTACCGCACCGTGGTCACCGTCACACCAAGGTCAGAAGCGGCACGACCACAGCAGCGTCACACGCCGTCCTACCGCACCGTGGTCACCGTCACACCAAGGTCAGAAGCGGCACGACCACGGCAGCGTCACACGCCGTCCTGCCGCACCGTGGTCACCGTTGCATCGAGGTCAGAAGCGGCACGGTCACGGCATCGCACGCCGTTTGATCACATCCACGTCGAAGTATCGGCCGGCGTTGCAAGTCACACATTGCTGGCATCCCGGCGTAGGTCACGTGTCACGTGGGCATGATGGCGTCACATGTAACACCGCGGTGCCGTCGCAGGCAGCCGGCATTACGCTCGCCGCAAACAAGGCGGGCAAACGTACTCGACAATCCACGTGATTCACCACCATCGCGTTTTCATCTCCGATCACGTATTCCAAAACTGCACACATCCGATCATTTCACACGCACCTGACAACGACTCAGTGTTCAAATGACGGTTTTCGTTAGGTGTGGGATACCGAAACGGCCCCAATGTGGGATACCGAAACGAGTGCAGTAGGGTGGCGAAATTCGCCACCGAATCTATGTCGCTTAACGTACCATACAAGTTCTACAAACACAATTCTGATCCAACAGCCTACTCATGCGCGCACCTTTTCCCTTTTTAGATCCTAATTTAATGATAACTATCTTAGCAATAACGATATAAAATACTTATCCTTACCAACCGATATTGCATTACAGTATATAGGCATAGGCATCCTCCTATCTGGAACTGTACTAAGGTATGTTTGTCACAATCACAATCTGCAATGGTGAGTGCGTGCATGATACTTGTGAACAAAATACTGTTAAAATTAGATATGAAAGCTTCATAAAGACTCATCACAAATTGCGATGTCGATACGTCGTTGGAGGGATGTGGATTCAGTGTCCAGAAAGTGGTAAATTCCACCCTATATCACGAATAACTTATCACTGCTACGACTCCACCACCCACGCTCACGTCACAGGTTATGTGATGTGTTCCCAACAAGGCTTCGCTTCAGTGTTGATTTCTGAATATAATTTTTCGCGTCGCCATCCGAGAGGGTCAGATCAAGTCAGGCTACCGTGGTACGATACTCTAAGGGAAAATCGGCGACAGGAGGCCTTAGTCATGCGAAACTGGCTAGAAATCCATTGCTAAACGTTATTCTGCAAAACTTCAAAATATAATTTACCAATTGAAATGTCCTTCGTTCTTGTTGGGAACGATATTTGAAAGAGTTCGGACGGTTGACCACACCACTGAATGTCGCTATGATGGGAAGATGTGGAATAGAGGTGAAGCCAAAGGAAATGATACCTCACCAACCGTACCAAAGCAGCTTCAATAAAAGTAGTGATATAAAATGTCAGTGTAGGGATGACAATTACCTTTTTTGTCCATTATCCACGTTAAATTGATGTTAATGATTTGGCAAACATTGATAAACAGTCTGAAACAGTTCCGGAGGCCGCCGACGCTGCATTTAGTTTTAAAGTTCCAATGTAAAGTCTTCAAAATACACGAAATATTGCATTGTTTCTTGCATAAAAGTGGATGCTATCTAATTATATTGTTTAATACCGAAAAAACAAAACAACAATGAATTAGCTATCACCATACCTATGTATAGTGAATATTGAACATGAAATAGTATAAAACTAAACGGGAAAGACATAAACAAACAGAAAACAGTTGCATACCATTTCTGCTTTTTGCATGCAATTTGGTGAACTTGTCACATCCGAAATCATTTTATGTTGCATGCATCCTTGAAAGCGCGCAACTGTATCAAGCACTACAAGCGATGCGCCCGTGACTGACAAACACAAAGCTCTGACTTCACTGGACTCTAACACCAGTCCTTACTCGTCCAGCACCCCATAGACGCCGTGTATTGGAAGGAATTTAGCAACACCAAAAAGGGATCATTACAGTTGTAAAACATTGTAATAGCACGTTAATAATATAGATAATCAGTGTCTCAATTTATATTCACCTAGAACGCAAAAGCACAAATATGATCGAGTTTATGGAATTAATTAATCATTAAGGCATCACTGATTGATTCTCATTAATTCGTAATTAATCAAGCATGGAAATCATTGAATTTGGTAAACCAGACGATGTTCTAAGTAATAGGTGGCTATGATCAGATTTATCCACCTGTTCCCAAATGGCTTTTAGCTGGTTAAAGCAAAGTGGCCTTGTATACTGATGACGGCCCTCACCTTATATTATTAATGGCCTGGAATCTTTGTTTATTGGGCAGTTCACCACGCACTTTACGCAAGATCACTGCTAATGACGTCGCCCAAACTTATCGCCGGTGGGCCGCGGGATTTGGAAATGGTCCGAGTGTGCGAGTGTTGAACTCGAGACCTTGACATCCGGAGCTCAACACCGTAGCCACTCCGCCACGATCGCCCAAGTTTTGGCGCATCACACTTGGTGTGAACTGGAGCGATTTGACCCATCCTGGTCCGTTAACCATGCATCACGAGGTGAAACCAGATGCTGATAGACAAGCGAGAGCCTGAGCTACACTCGTACACATATATCGCAACTTTACCAGAAACGGAGTCCACGCACCACCCGACTGGAGTTGCCAATACCCGACATTTCAGGAAAGTATTACAATCGACTCGTCCTGCCTGGAGGACTACAGATGCACTCCAGTATACAACTCGAGCAGCATTGCACCAATTTCGCAACAAAATTAAAAACACGAGCTGGTTCTCATTGTCTTGTGTTCTAATCTCAACCAGGGGTGAAATACCGGGTACGGTAGTAACCACACATGGGAGGGCCGTCAAAATGTTCCGGCAGGCCAGGACTAGGACACGGAGCCTGGAGTTGCTCTCCCCGAGGGCTTTGGAGCTTCATGGCTAACGCTACATCCGCATTCCCGACTGATCTCACAAAACGTCGGCCGTGCCCCACACCAATCCACCGGCGGCTGCCACCTCGTGTGACCCACCTCGGCCGGGTCGGGCACGCGCAGCGCAGTATCCGCCGGCGCGCGGATCGCCACCACCGTCTGGTCGCGCAGCTGCGGCAGGCCGCGCAGGTCCTGGTAGCGTACGTACGGCTGGCGCTCGCTCAGCTCGCGCAGCCGGGCGCCGGCCGCGGCGATCAGCGTGTCGAGCCGCCGCTCGCGCGCCGCCGCCGCTCTGGCAGACTGGCAGTCGGCCGTAAGCCGCATGCGGTTCTTGGAGCGCTTCTCCAGCAGGCCGACGCCCTCCAGCACGTTGGTGATGTCGTAGATGCGGCGCTTCTGCAACGGCGTCGGTCGTCACGCGCTCGTTCGGCGCACGGACCGTGTCGAAATGAGTCGGTGCCCGTACGGCAGTGACCAAGCTTTAGATACGGTACAGGAGAGTTAGTTAGTTAGTTGTTTTGGCTTTAGGGACGGCACAGGAGAGGCGAAGAGAAAGGGGGGGGGGAACGAGGGGGCAGGAGGAGGCGAAGAGAAAGGAGACGCGACAGTGAGTGTGATAGGACGGAGGGAGAGGACAGCAGACATGCAGCAGGACGGGTGGAACCGGGGATAGATTTTCATATTGGAGTTCTGGAGTCAGTGCTTGATTTAAAAAAAATGAATAAAAGTATTTTATTCAGTTGTTTGTTCTGGAGTCAATGCTTGAAACACGAGTTCTGGAGTCAGTGATTGATTAAAAAAAACAAATAAACAAACAAACAACTGAATAAAAGTACTTCGGAGTGAATGCACAGCTATGTAAGTTACCGCAAGTATGGTTACTATATTTCACCTGACAAAACGAATATAAATTGGTACTTACAGCGGAACGCACGTTGTTTTTCCATAACGTTCCGTTACGACATCCGAGTGAGACTATACAAATAGGTTTATGTTGAGAGATCCGACGGAGTCAAATCTATTGCTTTTCGAACTGCTCGATAAAACATATTAAGTCATGTGGTATTCTTGGATAGGGTCAGTGCCTGACTCATAATCTCACAACTCTACTTCGGATAATATTTTCTATTCTGACAGAACAAAACTTCTGGTATTATAATACCCTGACATATAATCACTCAGATTGTGATATAGAGCTGACTATGGGGATGTCTGATGCTCTGAACCCAGCTTTTGATTTTTGTGACTAACCCTAGCAACATTCAGAGTTATTTACCACGTTTACATGAGCAGGTCAGCCATAAATTGACATTCCCGATCCGGTCGATTCGCAAAAGATCCGATAGCGCGGCCCATTTACAAGAGCACGACAGCCACCTAATCGGATTTTTTTGCGATTTGACGGCTGACTCAATGTGGTGAAAAGTTCCGAACATTTGGCGCATTTTTGCGTCTCTGACGCACCTGCTTCGAGTAACGGAGTGCCCAGGCACAAGGTATCATCAATGATCCACGTAGTTAGAGGTTGTTGGGCAGAGATATAGGGAATCTGTGAATTCGAAGGACTCACGTAGCCGATGACAACATAGCCCTTTCTTCTTCGTGAATCAAATGGTACATTGTCTTCAGGCCAGACTATGTTCTATATTATAGGTTCCAGACTATGTAATAATGCATTGTTCCAGACGGTCTTGTTCCAGACTGTGCAATAGTAAAAAAAACAAAAACAAAAAAAACAGGGTAAATCAGGTTCACTACGCAATCCAAGAGATAAATCAGCAAAACCCAAACGCTGTAACAAATCCGCGAGTTGTTCACTCACGGTTGGGGCACGCAATAATAACGTGACGCCTCAGCGCCTCTTCAAGCTGTTACGTGGCTAATTTTGTATGTTTCATAACTAGGTTTGCAATTAGAATTAAAAACAAGATGCTTATTTTTCATAATTACCCTAAATTTACTCAAAACTTAGCAGACAATAGCCTCACGAAGTGCCATGACCATTGCAGCCGCACCCTGAGAAATTAACATTAGCAGGGTTTGCCACCCTGCTAATGTCAATTTCTCATTTTGCCTGTTCAATCGGAAAAAAATGTTTTTAAAATAACGACTTTGACCCCCTGGCTTCGTGAGATCTCCAGACCTGGTCAGGACCCATTGCCAGGTATCAACAATTTTGATTATTGATTCTGGAGGTCTGGACACATCATTTTCTTATGAGACGTGACTTCAGCGTGAAAAGAGATGCACCTTTCCTGAGAAAACTTGTTCCAAGTTTTATTGTTGATTACATATAGTCATATTTAGAAAGGTGATTTTGTCAGTGCAAGTCAAGGCTACGTTCCTTGCATGAAGCGCGGTTTGAGCGTCCTACCTTTACCGGAACGTTAGCCGCCGATTTTGCTAGGTTACGCAACAAACGATAAATTTGAAGTTATTTACACAGATAATACATTAACCGCGTACGGCATACACCTTGTCAGAAATAATCTCAATGCAAATATTAATTCGATCACTGCATGGGATAACGGCTTGCTATAAAAAAACAGCATCCAGCCGAGGTACAGTGCACAACACATACCAGCCATATTTGACGAAATCATCTCTTACAACAGGAACACGCAGCTATGCTCACAAGAGCAATGGCGTCGAGAACACATCAGGGTATACAAGAAGCAATCACTTTTCTGTACTAACCCCAGCATCGCTTTCTGTTACATCGCGGTCACATTTTACTGCATCGTACATTTCGTTTGACTTTTCCGGAGAGTTCTGAGTCAATGGTGCTGGCCGAGTAAAACACCTGCACATCAATTGTAATAGGTTTCGGTAGCCGGCGCATGACATTCATGTGGCGATTGTTGGCCAGGCGCGCTTCACCTGGCCCTCTACTGTTGCCGCTCAAGTCCGTGCCCAGCCCAACTCACCTGCACACCGAGCAGGCCGGCGGCGTCGGTCAGATCCATCTCGCGACCGTCGGCGGCGCGCATCAGACCGACGAACCGCTTGGTGAGCAGGCTCAGTGACGTGTCGTGGCGGCACCTGTCGCCCTTCGACGGCGTCGGCGTGGAAGCTGCCGAAGCGCAGCACTGTTACTTGCAGCCGACTGCCGAACAGTCGGCTGCAACCAGGAGCGGATGTGCAGTTTGGAATCTTCGATTTGGAGGATACGTTGCAGGCTACAACATCCGGAAATGACTTTTTTTTTTAAATGTGGCATTCCTTTTTGTACTTCTGGACGCTGGTGCACCCAATTTTGATTTAGGTGTGATAAATAGTGGGTGTAGGAAAAACAAGTGGAACTGGTTTAATCCCAAGATTCTTCCATAAACACAGTGTTCCATTACTAGTATGGAAGCCACCAGTTACCTTGATCAGCAGTACTATTGTTATAACAAATTGACAGCATCGTTAGCGTTACCCAGTTAATCCCAGTCAATTTTATCAGCAGTACTGTTGTTATACCAAGCTGACATCATTAGGGCTATCCAGTTATCAGTTAACTTGATCAGCAAAAACTGTTGGTATAACAAGTTGACAAGCTATTTGGACTTCCGGGCGCATACAATTTGTCAACTCGTTACAACAGTACTGCTGATCAAGCTAACTAGGATAACTGAGTTGAGTTAACTGAGCTGACAGTATCGTTGGGGTTGTCCAGTTATCCCAGTTAGCTTGATCAGCAGCAGTGTTGTTATAACAGGTTGAAAACACCGTCAGTCCATCAGCTGGCGAGTTTTTCGGACTGCGAAAACAATTTGGGAACAAATAGCATGGCATCGGGCGGTCCCATTTGAGAGCATTGCTTTGGTACATACCATTCGAGGCCCTTCATTCTAATTTTGAAGGACCTAATTTGAGAAGAACTGTCGTTACATGTTTGGGTTTTCCTCAGTGTTATGTTGACCAATTTTTTACAGCAAGACTTTTGGCATTCTCCCGATTGAACAGGAGCACACTCGTGCGCCAGACATAAAAGAAGCGAAGTGTGTTTTTCGAAAGCAATACCGCTTTGAAGCAGGTCGTCTTGTGACGCTACATCAGTATTATGCAAGGTGGCACCGAAGCAAAACAACGATAAGATGTGTGGTTCAACTCTGTTCACGTCCTGTAGATAGTGTACTGTAGATACTGTAGATAGTGTGACCCAGATCGAGACGGCCGGAATCGGCAGTGGTCTGCATTCAGCTCGACGAAGCCAGTGACGAAAGCGAACGAACTTACGAACGCCGGGCGAACGAACGGAATCAACGGTTGGTTATTGGTTTTACGACACGTCGACCGTTCAGTCATATAGCGTCGCCAATCTCTCACGCCGATTGGTCGCGGGCGAAGAGTAGCGACAGGTGAGACTCGAACACACAACCTTTCGATTGTGAGACGAGCATCTTACCCCTAGACCACTCGTCCCCGAACGGAAGCAAAAAACTAGACCACACACCGATTCTGTTGCGGCCAATAGTGATCGCCGTTAGTGATACAGCTGGAAGCATGAATGGTGTGGGTAGTTCCATATCTAGTTCCACATCCTTTGCCACCACCCTGTCGCCTAACCTGATCCTTACCAGCCTAATACTGCAATCCTCGCCCCATTTCCCCACCAAAGGTGTCATTTGCGCGGAGCGCACCTCTGGCCGCTGCACACGTTCTGTTACCCTCTGGTGTACCTCTACTTACCTGGTGTCTGTGCCTGCATGTCAATAGCCACAAAATATAACCCATGTGGATGTACAATATGTCAAATAAATAAGTTAATAAATAAATAAATAAATACAATACTAAATCAACATATGCCAAACGAATATGTTGCAAATGCATGGCACATACATCCTACCTTGCAAATCACATCAGACTACTTTACGAAAGTACCCATACCTTGACCATACAATCACCTTCGGTACTACACTCAGTATAAAGTCATAAATATCTTGGATGTAATGTTCCCAGCTGCGCAAGGTTGCATACAATATCCAGCCAGTTGATCGCTGCAAGGCTAGGTTCCTTTCCATTCTCGTGCCGACCATTGTGTTCTGGTATCGATACCAGGTGAACTAGCGGCGAATCCAACGAGACACATGAACTATTGTAGTTGGAAGACAATGTTTCATGCACACCGCACTTTCTCTTGGTGCTATACATTTTCCCAAGTGCCAAATATCCCATTGGATGTGGTTTATGACAGTTCCTGAATATACGCCGATGTACCTGTCACGGAGGAGCGCATTGAGAACAGCACCTGTGCAAGCAATCACAATCATCAATGTAAAACTTGAGAACCAAAGATGCTTAAACATGTCCCATCACTGAAAATCAAGGAAGCCATCAATATATCAATCCTCATATATGATGGGTCCTCAATCATGAAGCTGACAGTGCTCATAGTCATGGGCGTGGGAACCGGTGGTGAGCCGAGATACCCAACTTTGGGACGAGTTTGGCCCTATTTTATATGGGCGTTGCATGGAAAGAATCAAATTCAAAATGGCGTTTACTCCTCCCCCGCTCTGGGAGCGTTCCCGCGCCACTGCTTACAGCATATGGACGGACTAGGCGACGGACAGTCTTCTGACCAACTTCTTATTCTTCTATGCTTTGGGGTTTTCTTGGGAGTTTTGAACGTGACATCACGGTGTGGCGAATCCAAAATAAGTCTTCTTTTAACCGTCTGGAAAAAACATACCTTTAGAGCAATCACTCAATTGTCACAAAAACTCAATATACATGCTGCTATTTGGGTACGCAATTTACTATTTAAATCATCTCCAACACTCCATCGAAGAAAAACCAAGGTTTTGCCGCAGTCAATGATATGCTAAATAAACATTAAGCTAAACGTTATAGCCAGGAAACAACTCGGGCAGTAATGGACTTGCAGGCGAATGTACTGATATGCTATGATCATAATTATCAGTAGGGGAATGCAGACATGAGCATCACACCACGACAAAACATCATGCTGAAACATAAGCATCATGCTAAGACATAACCATCATACTAAGACAAAGCATCATGTTGTGTGACGCTAATGTCTACATTCTTCTAGCAACAACCCATGGTCATAGCATATCAGTCTAATAGCCTGCAAGTGTCGGTGCAAACCCAGTTTTCCATACATAATATTGGAAACGTTCCGCACCGGACGAGAGGAGACTGGTGGTGGTTTATTGCTTTGGGCCACGCCAACCACTGGAGCTAGATGAGACTGGAGACACTGCCAAATATAACTATCTGCTGCTTGGAACTGCCACAAAAACGTTCTACTTCTTCCGTTTTCTGACCTGACCGCCTTCGGGCGGATGAAAGGTCGAACACAAAAGGAAACATCACAAGCCTAGCATCGCCTTCAGTACAAACCTGACATTGTAGTCATGTTGTTACAAACACACACATAGGCATTGGGGTACCCCATTACCTTGACCATGCAAGGTTGTTCTGCCCTTGAGACACCTTTGGATTTGAGTGGAATGGCCGGATCTGCTGCACGGGAGTGGAGTGTGCCATGGTGTACTGGTGGTCCATGAAGGCTGCTGACTCATAGACAGCGTCGCTGTCCATTGTGTGCATGCCCAGCCTCGGACTGCCAGAGCGGCCCCCCGTGATCGACCACGGGCAGTTGGCCATCGCAGGTCCTGGAGACACACAACGCTATTGCAGAGCACGCCAGGTGAACACACACGAGCAAATTTGCAGACTATTTTGCACTACAAGTAAACTCGAATGTCAACCGCACTGATACAAAGGAATATCCTACATTTCCTACAAGATAACTCCTCTAGAAACAATCTACTTATGCCATAACTCACAGGTGAACCATAGGTGGTGCCCAAGTCTTCCTATCATGAACGGCAAGTGATAGCAGCAGTACAAGGTATGAATCCTGGAGTGTTAAAATAAGTTTTTCGTTAGGTGTGAGATGTCGAAACGAGTACAGTAAGATGTCGAAATTGGCCATGAAAGCATGCCAATCAAAATATTGTTGCGTCATTCAAACCCAATTTTGAGCCAATACTGTTCTGCCAAGTGTGGTTTTTATTTAATTTTGTGGGACACCTAATATAGGGATACCAATGCTAACAATAACGATTGCAATACCATGTAATCAACACATGGCTTTGCTTAACACGCGCACTGGAGTGGGGGGGGGCGAAATCCGCCCACCCTCCGGTTTTTCGTAGATAACTCCAGATTTTACCGATCGATATACGCTATTTTTGCGTACCTGCTTAGGTGTCCGGTGCGTCGTTTAAAGCAAGAAAAACGGAAATCGGCCGACAATTTTTCGAGTTGAGGGCCGTTAAAGTCAAAACATTTCGTGGCGCCAGACCACAAAAATCGGCGCTCGTGCGCTTCCCGTATATTGGTAAAAGGGAAGTGTTCTTGGCAACATTAGCGACTTGTTTGATGTATATTGTTATGCTATATAGCTTCAAGATCATGTTAGGCCACCGAGGTCAAGTCAGGTCAAGTTCATGGCAGGTTAATGGAACCAAACTTGGTCAACTTGAATGTTGTCATAAATGCAAATGACTCATGCGATGGATGTCGCTTTGCATGTTACTCCGTACATATTCTGAAAACTACTGTTTGTCATTGTGTACCTAAGCGTTTCCATACTATATTCATGTACTTCACTCCTTTCTTCGCGAAGCCAATTGTGCCGAGCTGTCAGACGGAGCAGTCGGGCCGGCGGCCTGGTTCCGGTAACTGGAACAGGTCACTGAACTGATAAAGTGCTGCTATATAGGTGACCTGAGGTCAAGTGCCGGGTCTAGCATCTGTATTGCATCATTAGTAATGTCCAAAACATCATTGATGCCCATTATCGAGCATTTAAACACAATCACAGCGACCCATAGCAATGACAAGCCAAGCCACGCAAAACAAGACAACGTTTACATATGTGACCTCATTTGACCTCGAAGATATTGACCTAAGGTCATGAAATTTGCACATAATAGAGATCACTACCGTACCCATCCACCCTGCTAATTTCGTTACTCTAGCTTTAATAGGAGCCGAGATCTTAGGGGGGAGGGCGCGGAATCCGCCCCCCTACAGTGCGCATAATTTTCAGAGGCCTTCCAGGGCGAGTATTAACATACATCACGTATAATCTGTCTACCTGGAATTGTATCACAAGATGGTTGTGTATCACAATCCGCAATGGTGAGCATATGCATGATAATTGTATACAAAATACTCTTAGAAAGAAGTCATGTAGACTTCATAAGCACACATTAACAAACAATATCCATACATCCTTGGAAAGGATGTCTATTTAGTGCTCAGAAAATGGCATATTCCATCCCAATTCCTGAATAATTTATCACTGATTCTGGACTATTATCAACTCAAACATTTTCAACACGTCAGTTTTTGTTCTAAATTGTTGCTCGGGAAAAGGAACTTTTTGTTCCCTCAAATAAAGGTGGAGGACATTTTTGAATATAAGACCTAAAGAAATGAGCACAGAATGTGGATGCCAGACACACCTAGAATCAGTGATTAAACATTCATGAAACAGGGTGGAACATACCACTTCCTGAACAATGAAGCAACATCCTTCCCAGACGAGTATCAGCATCATGCTTCTTGATATTTGTTTATGAAGTCTTCATGCCTTATTCCTAACAGTATCTCTTCACAAGTATCTTGCTTATTACCATTGCCAATTGTAATAAACGAACATCTCATAATATAATTCCAGGTAAATGGATTACCTATGATGTGGTATGTCATACAATACCAGTTGATAACATAAGCATTGAAATTGCTACCCTTATCATGAATATAGGTATACATATATTAGGTATCTCTCAAAGCAAACAAAAAAGGCTTACTTACAAGTACACTACTGGCTCAAAATTGGGTTAGAAGGATTTTAAAGAAATGATGTTATTTCCATGTCAAATTTTGAAATCCTGCTGTATGAGCTATAAATTACTCGTTGATTGGACATTGGGTGGAATATACCACTTACTGAACACTGAATCGACATGGTTCCCAAAGATGCATCGACATCTTGGTGCATGTTTGTGGAGTCTTCATGCCTCATTTCTAACGGTATCCAGTTTATAAATATCATACTTATGCTAACCATAACAGATCTGGGATCATGATACTGAACATCATGTAGCACAACTCCAGGTAAAAGGATTACCTATGATGTGCTATGTTATACAATGCCAGTTTACAGCAAAGGTTGGTTGGTTGGTTATTGGGGTTTAGGGGCGCATCGACTGCGTCGGTCATGCAGCGCCCTTACAGTAAAGGTATTTGTATCGTTATCGTTGATGTCGATATCAGATATCCAAATTAGATACCTCTCAAAATAGGCAGTCATATGTACTGGATTGTCTTGAAGCTGAATTTGAAGGACTTAGCAATTATTTGGACTAACATTATTTCCATGGCGATTTAGACATCCTGCTGTACTAGTTTCGACATCTCGCACCTAATGAGAAACCATTCTTGTAACACTGCATCCCAGTGATAAATTATTTGTGAAGTAGTGTGGATTATACCACTTACTGGACAATGAATCGACACCTGTCCCAACGATGTATCAACATCGTGCTTGTGCGTGTTTGCAAAGTCTTCATGCCTTGTTTATAACAATATCCCATTATAAGAATCATACTTATGCTCACCATAACGGACCCGGGATCGCGATACCGAACATCTCGTGGCAGAATTCCAGGTAAAGGGATTGCCTATGATATGCTATGTTATGTAATACTGGTTTATAGCTAAGTATCTGCATCATTACCATTGACATCGATATCCACAAATTAGGTACATCTCAAAACACGAAAAATGGGTGCAGGCATATGTACTCAATTGTCTCAAAACTGGGTTTGAAGGACTTAGCAAATATTTGAACTTACATTATTTCCATGGTGATGTCAACATCCTGTTGTGCTCGTTTCAACATCTCACGGCTAATGAGAAACCATTAATTTAACTGTGCTGTACTAGTTTCTACATCCCACAGCTAATGAAAAACTGCTATTTTAACACTGCCTATAATTGTCTTCTTCAGATTGTTATTAACAGGGAGGATTCAAGCCGGAAGAAAACATTAATTTGGAAAGTTGATCAATCAGTAATTCCATCAAGTCCATTGAAGCCTATCAGCATGTTCAAGTGACTAAACAAGCATGCAATGTCTAACATATACATGCCCATTAATAGGTGTCTTGTGACCATACCAAAAAGTAGCAGAGGACACTGATAACTCCTGAAGGGCCTTCAGCATAACCTACCCAGCCTAGCTATAGCAGCACCACACAAAGATGGGAAAATAAAGGAGTGTTTATATTTATCCATCCATGACAAGCAAAATATACAAATATGATCAATGCATGCAGATCTCGCATATGCAGCATGGGCATCATCAGTTATATCTTTGTTAGTGCTCACATACAGTCAGCATTCTTATAGTTCCTGAAGATCAGGGACCCTAGCCATCTCATGGATAAAGTTCTAGTATTATCAAGCAGCACATGAACACCACCTTGACTAACTTTGACACTGCCTATATTTTAATGACTTAGCATTACATTTAGGGGCAAGTAGCCTAGCGGCAAGGTGCCAGTATCCCAATTGAAAATGTGCATTAAAGTTCCAGCTTTCACTACTCTTCGCCCACAACCACCTGGTGGGAGAGATTAGAGATGCTATGAAATTCAACATTTGATGCATTGTAAAACCAATATCCTGTACAAACCAGTACAAACTGGTAAAAAAAACAGTAATAACAGGCAAAACAAAGGCACCATGCTTACACTTCCTGGGACACTCATCCCCAATTTTGCCTATTTATATGCATTAGCCAGGTTGTATATGTGGCACTCTACTAAAGATACCAACAGGATGTCCTATATATCTGAAAAAAAAAAGATTAAATGATGCATCTGCAGGACCCTTAGAACCGTAGAAAGGTTTTTTACATGTTGGCATTACCAATGGCAAGCACCAGTAAAAACAGGCTTAGTGGTAAAAACTGACAAGTCTAGTCGGTATGTTATGCAGAATATGAGGGCGGAAAGTACGTGAAATGCAGGAAGTATGGCATATGTCTTAAGAATGCCATATTAAGGAGTTCTGCCTTCAGTCATGAATAATGAACAAAATTTCAGGGAATTGAACATAACAGTTGAATGGAAATGCTTCATCATCACCCACTTTAACAAACCTGGCAAAGCTTGAGCTAGGGGCTTCTTCCATTGATTTACCAAAAAAAGGAAGAAAGTGACCACTTAGCAGCTTGGACACTACCCAAGCTATTGTACTTATGGCATAGCACATCTGACAGAAATGTCAGATATTTTAAAAGCACATCAACAGAACAATACTTCACAGTAATTAGTTAATAGCCAGATTTCAGAACCAAGCAGCACTAACATAATGATCAGTGATCTCCAGCAGCTGAGTCCATCTCTGAAAAATGTTTGTTTCCCACTACATAGGTGGCCCACACGCTAGACTCCAGAGATGGGAGTCACTGGAATTTAGGGGCACGTCAACTGCAGTGGTCATGCAACCCAAAGGTGGAGTCAAAGAACAAACAAAAAGGTGCATGAGCTGATGTCATCTGGCTTGAAGTGCTTGGCTGGTGAAAGGAAAGGCTGCAGAGGATAACTATTTTGGTCTCCTGACTCAGGGGAGGTGATTTCAGGGTTACAATAATGTTTTTTTTTCGTTAGGTGTGAGATGTCGAAACTTGCACAGTAGGATGTCAAAATTTGCCATGGAATTAGTGTCATTTAAAATGATTTTGAAGTCTTTCAGTCTCAAATTTGAGCCAATGGTGTTGGTATGTATGACTGTACCTTGATCAGTTGTTTTGAGATTCATAATGTAGGAAGAGCTATATTCGGGATAGGAGAAATCATACATATGCAATAAACTGGTATTGTATGTCATATCACATTTTAGGTAATACCTTTACCTGAAATTGCATGGCAAAATGTTTGTGTATCACCATTCCTTATCGAGAGCATGAACAGGATACTTATAAACGGGATGCTGCTGGAAATGAGTCGGCAAGACTTAATAAGCACGCATCAAGGAGCAGGATGTCGATACTTCTTGGACAAGAATGTCGATTGAGTGTTCAGAAAGTGGTATATTCCACCCTATTTCACGAATTATTTATCATTGGGTGATTTACAGCTGGTTGTTAAGAATATTGGACAACTGAATTGGTGAATGAAATAAACTGTGTGGATGTTGTTTAAGCCTGCAGTGCATTGACATCTGAACTTCTGCAGTCATAAGACAGTGGGTGAATTCAAGTTCATTTTACCCAATTCAAACCTGGAATACAAAAATATTTTGCAGTGGCAAAATATCTGAAAAAGTCATAACTCCCATAATAACCAGCACTAATTATTACTTCAAATTGTAATGTCAATCTGGAAACCACCTGGAACCATCTGGAACTTGCATGCAGCAACTCTTATAAACATTAGTAAGTCATAGGCATTGGCAAGACTCTGGCTCTCCAACATCATTAACACGCGCACTGGAGGGGTGGGGCGAAATCCGCCCACCCCTCTGGCTTTTCGTACATTACTGCAGATTTTACCGGTCGATATATGCGATTTTCTGCGTACCTGCTTAGAAATGAGCGGCGCGTCGTTTAAAGCAAGAAAAATGGAAATCGGCGGAAAATTCTTCAAGTTAGGGGCCGCTAAAGTCAAAATATTTCCCAACGCCAGACCACAAAAATCGGCGCTGATGCGCTTCCCGTATATTCGCAAAAGGGAAGTTTTCTTGAAAACACTAGCAACTTGTTTGATGTATATTGATATGCTATATAGTTTCAAGGCCATGTTAGGTCACCGAGGTCAAGTCATGTCAAGTTCATGACAGGTTAATGGAACCAAACTTGATCAACTGTTGTTTGTTTGTTATTTGGGTTTAAAGGGCGCATCGACTGCAATGGTCATATAGCGCCCATAACAAGTTTATTGATAAAAACCAGAAGTAAAATCGTGGCAAAACAGTGTCATGCTGAGGTGTAATTCCCCGCATAATGTCTCAGTTAAAACATGCCTTCGCAGTCAGCCGTTTAGAGATATGGTATGGGGCGGTCACAGGTGTTACGGTGTAAAATCGTGGCAAAACAGTGTCATGCTGAGGTGTAATTCCCCGCATAATGTCTCAGTTAAAACATGTCTTCGCAGTCAGCCGTTTAGAGATATGGTATGGGGCGGTCACAGGTGTTACGGTCAGGGCGGTAGTCTATCTCAAACGTCTCGGCTTACAGGTGGGTACCTCATCACGGGCGACTCAGCGCGGGGACGGGACCTGGGACTCGCTTCGGTCGGTGGTGAAATAGGCATCCGCTTTCGGCTGGTAGGTGGTGTAAGTGGCTGGCCTGTGAATGGGACAGGTGGAGGTGGACCCATTATTTATCCAGAGGGGCCAAGTGGTGCGCGCGGTACCGACGGTGAGCGTTCTCGCATGCCGAGCCTCGCAGCCATGGAACATTTTCCCACTGCGCCTTTCCCACCAATGTTTGATGCCACACTTGTAGATCTTTCTGCTAGACCTCGCGCTGTCAGGTCCGGAGCTCCACTTCGCACAGGAATTCTCAGTGACGGCAATGAGCTGGTCGAGCAGAGGTAAACAAAAAGTCGATGGGGGTGGTAAATTATGGAATTCTGCGAGAGGTGTTTCAGTGGATGCCACCATGATCGGTTCAGTCACCGGAGTTGCGGTAGCGTCAGTTTGGCAGGCGATCGTGCGCTGCTCAGGACGACTTTGTTTTGGGGAACTGAACGAAGTTTCTGTCTGCACAACAGCAGGACAAGACGGTAAGACGTAGTCGGCTGCAACTCCAGTTACTGCCGCCGGGATTTCATCGCCTGAGTTTACCTGGATTATTGCCAGACCACATTCCTTTAGCAGGCCTATCAATTGGCGGGCTGTCATCTTATCCAGAGCATCGTTTCCAGGAGGATCACAGCTCCGTGGTGCAGGTGTAGTAGGTGGCATGTCTGTTTGCTCCTGGGATGACTCGGGTTGAAGGGCATGTGTGGAGCTAGCCACCACGGCCGCATAAGAGCGAGGTGTAGTGGCCGCATTGGTCATTTCCCGAGCTTCTCGGAATGACACGCCCCTGTCACACTTCAATCTTATGATACTCTGCTCCCGTTTGAAAACCGGGCAGACTCGGTCACGAGCAGAATGATCGCCCTTGCAGTTTGGACAGCATAAGGTTTCCGATGTGCAAGCGTCCACAGAATGCTCCAAGGAGGCACATCGCAGACATCTCGGCTTTGATCGACAGTGGCGGCTGGTGTGTCCGTACCTGTGACAGGCGAAGCATCTCATCGGGATTGGTCGATAAACGCGGACCCTGACCCTAACATGCCCGATTCTCACATGGGTAGGCTGTGTTTGGGAGTTGTACAATGTTGTCTGTCGGTAAGTACAATGTTGTCTGTCGTGTGAAACACCGTCCCTTTTCGTTTTCAGTCTTCTAGCCTCCAGGACACCGAACGCCGCAAGACCGCGCACAATTTCTTCACATGTCACACCTTGTAGGTCATGGCAAATGATGACACCTCTGGAGCAGTGTCTTGTCTTGTCTTGTCAGTTTCAGAGTGGTGAGTTTTCACATTTAGGGGCACTGTCCTTTGTACGCGTCTACCATCGATGGTGTACGTAAACGTAAAGAGTGTGGCTTTTAACGCCCGCCTAGCTTCCTCCGGATCCGAAAATTCAGCTTCGATGCCACCATCATCCAATTTGTCGCACCGTACCACTGTACCGAATCGCTCGGTGCCCTCACACCGTTGGAAAGGGCTGAGGTCGGACAGTCTGAGCTCTGAACTAGACAGGATCAAGACAGTTGGGTCGACGAACTCTGGCTCTACTTCGGTTTCACGCTCAGGTGTCTTGTCAGGTCGCGTCGCCCCGACGGGACGAGAATCCATAGAAGGGCAATCCGAGACAGCGTCTAAAACTGGCCTCACGGAGGCGCGGGACTGGGATGTGGAAGACTGGAACGACGAATCGTCCGAGTCAAGACTAGGGCGAGGGTATAGTTGTGTGTCAGGAGAATCCATGGAAGTGTATTGGTTTCAACTCCTTGGGCGCCCCACCACGTAGGGGCCCTACTGGGGGGACGCCTGGGTCCCGCGAACGGGAGGACGCCAGGCGTCCGAGGAGCTATACGGGGCAGGCGGCGCCTTCGCCCGACCGGGAGAGAGAGACTCACCACCCCGACCGGGATCCAGCACCGCCCACCCCTTGACCCCAGCCGGCCGGGCCGGCAGACACTGGGAACAATCCCAGGTCCCCGGCCCGAGGCGACCGGCCACTTGACCCGTATGGGGCCCTACGGGCCCGCCCGCCCCTCCGGGATATCGAGACCAGAGGCGTGTTGGTCCCCGTCACAACTAGCACCGTGCGACGGGGGACCCCAACCTCCAGGACTCCGTCAACCCCGGGGGGCGGGCCGAGGGGGCGCGGCTACCCCGATAAAACGAAGCTGGTGGGCAGGACAGGGGTAATTGTCCTACCTGCTCTTAGTGGGGAGAGTTTGTGTTGCAGGGACAGGTGAAGGACAGGGGCGTTGAGATGGGATGGGCATTGGAATGGGAGCGTATGGATGGAAGGACGAGTGAGGCTGTGGTAACCCGAGAGAGCGCCATTTCTCTAGCCAGCCGAGCAACGAGGCTGACCCGACTGCGGGGGTTGATCAACTGTAATGTTGTCATAAATGCACTACTGTTTGTCATTGCGTTTCCATACTTTATTCACGTACTTCACTCCTTTCTTCGCGAAGCCGATTGCGCCGAGCTGCCCGACGGAGCATTCGGGCGGGCGGCCCGGTTCCGGTAACTGACCTGATAAAGTGCTGCTATATAGGTGACCTAAGGTCAAATGTCGGGTCTAGCATCTGTATTGCATTATTAGTGATGTCCAAAACATCATTGATACCCATTTTGGAGCATTTAAACACAATCACAGCGATCCATAACAATGACAAGCCAAGCCACGCAAAACAAGACAATTTTGACAAATGTGACCTCATTTGACCTTGAAGATATTGACCTAAGGTCATGACATGTGCACACAATAGAATTCACTACCGTACCCATCCACCCTGCGAATTTCGTTCCTCCAGCTTTAATAGGAGCCGATATCTTAGGGGGGGGGGTCCGCTCCCCTCCAGTGCGCGTAATTTTCTGAGGCCCTCCAGGGCGCGTGTTAAGGTTAAATGCCACTGTATTAGATAATTGGCTAAAAGGCTAGAAAAGACACAGGATACACAGGTGATCTAAGATGACTAGCCAGTACAGTAAAGGTGGACACAACAGAGGGGACAGATGGCCTGGATTATGGTGCCAGATTGTGAAAACTAGATTTGTACTCTATGAAAGGCAGACTGATTCCAGCAGACATCAAATGTTGGAGGACACGTGGTTGGAGGATCCCAGTGGGGATACTTGCTCAAATTGTTGTTGCTCTAATTCCACTGCCACAAGATTCAAAAGTTCCTTCTCTAAGCATCAAGGCTATTGACCGTTCAAGGCGAAAGGGTTGCCACCTGTTGGCAGACACGTTGAACTACTGTTGGCAGATAAAAGTGTGACAAATCTGGCGCGCTACCAGAAACAATTTAGAAACAAGAATGCAAACAAGTCAGAGTGGCATACATGGAAATGGCTAGCACTGAGGTTATGCATACTATTTCAGGTCCTTGAAGTTTCAGAGTGTGAGGGTTCTTGCAAAGTTGTGAACATAATGGATCAAGCGGATAAGGTGAGCAAGTCCAATGCGTATTGTTGTGTTCCACAATGCAAATCATTACACAGGAGGGTCATTGGTATTGCACAGTTCATTGCACTGATCTCTTTTGTTTCAGGTATAGAGTTAATACATTGACAGCAAATGACTGAAGTCTATTAAAACTCTTCTGGAGACACACAGTAATGGTGCAGCCTGCAGGATTGAAACTGGAGTGCACTTTGGAAGGCTGTGCATACCAAACCCCAGAACTATCTGAGACAGGCGCAATCCGTGTTCTGGAGATGCATCAGCTGAATATGCACTCAATTAGTAACACTCCTGCAACAGCACAGGTCATGAGTCAGGACCCCAAACCTCCCAAACCATCACGGCCAGAACTTACTACTGGGCTGTCAGAAGAGGACTGGGCATACTTTGAGGACCGATGGACATCCTACAAGACCAACATGTATCTGACTGGCAGCAACATATCAGCACAACTCCTGGAATGTTGTGAGGAGTCCCTCCATGAGTGGGAAGACTCATGGTTACACGCACCGTTGAGTCCGAGCAGTGGCGCGTGCGAAGCGAAGTGGTGTAGTTTTGTGCTTATTTTTATTTGTTTGTGCCAAGTCGAGTCTACGCTGTACGAACCTACACTTAGCTGGTGTCTGTCGTCGTCCTTTACCGTACCGCGGTCTGGTCGTGTACTTTCATGCTCCCCGTGTCCATCGAGGCGCCGCCGCTGCGGTGGTGACCATTGATGTGTCGGCCGGCCTGGTTTGGGGGGGGGCAGTCATTGGTATTGCACAGTTCATTGCACTGATCTCTTTTGTTTTAGGTATATAGTTAATACATTCATAGCAAATGACTGAAGTATATTAAACTCTTCTGGAGACACACAATAAGAGGGAACCTGAAGTCAGCTTCCATCGCTTCCCGAGAGATAAATTACTCTCGAAAAAGTGGCACAACATTCTAAAAATGGGCAAGAAAGAATCAAGGCACATGAAGGCATGCAGCAAGCACTTCAAGAAGAATGATTATATCCTTTCTGGTATGTATGTATGTATGGGTAAAGGCTTCATATAATTATTGGTGTTCCCAGCATGCAATTCAACCATATTGCTTTCATACACAGAATTATAAATTGCCTATCTACATGTACAATTTAGCATGTAATGCAGAAGCTAAAATTAAACAACCCTGAGGCATCGTTGGCATGTAAATCATGTGCACATAAGGGATGCGTTAAAAGTTATTTGGTATTTATATAGAAGAAGCCCCCGAGCACAAATTGGAGAACAAATATATGGACTGGACTTGTTGAAGCTTCCCTAGAAACTTCTTCCATTTCTTTGGGGAATCACATGCTGATCTTTATATCCAGAAGAAGACCATCAGATAACGGATGTGGTTTACCGAAATTTCAAACAATTGTAGACCCTACATATGCTTTATATATTGTATTACTCACAAACATGCTGAACAACAATTACTGCTGTGCACTTGTTTTTCAACAACCGGTCAGATTGTAAAGGCATACAAGTGAATTTAGCAGAAAGAAACGAGGAAGTAACTTCTGGATGTGAAGGATGACCAGAATAGAAAATTGGTGCACAGCAAGGCATCAGCCATTAATGAGCATTGGTGCTCCTTGGTACTCATCAGTGCACAAATATGCATTATAGTGGTGGACCCTTGGGCCATGTGTGCCACAGCCACACCAGACATGCGGTCTCTCTTTGAGTGAAAAGGGCTGCCCCTCAGGATGCTTGAGTGCACCCACCCCCACTCAGTGTTTCTCTGCTGAGAGAATCCCTGAAAGGCAGAAAAGGTGCTCCCTCTGGATACATGAATCCTCTCCTCAAAAAGTGCCCCCTGCCATAATACAATTGGTAGATCTGCCTCCTAATGCATTGTCTGCATCAGCTTACAAATATGCATTGGTGCTGATATGCCTTGTCAAGGCCTCTTTATGTCAGTGTTCTAAAATGTCTGAGGCTTGGGTGTCTGCCCGAATGAAGAGCATGACAGACGCATTGATGATGTGCACCAGCACCAGTATATTTGCACACTACTGACTGACGCTTCATTACACTGAATTTGCACAAGTCCCTGGATGCTGCATCACTGATATATCAATCATCCAGATTCTCATACTTTTCTGCCTAAGTTCGCAGTTGAAACTTAGCAGTGTTGATCCACATAAGGGTGAAATTCAGTTCAAAACACAGGGTAAACATCAATATAATTTTCACAATACACCACCAGTGAATGCACATGAAACTTGGCTGCATGTTTGTTTTAATGACAAGCATTGTGATTAGGAAGTATCTACACAAAATATGCAGCACAAGAACAAGGGAGTGGAAAATCATTCAAATTTGTATTGTGTAGTTGAATAAAAATTCAATATAACTGGGTGGGGCACCCAACTCAGTCTAGTACATTATCAGAAACTGTCTGTCTGGAAGGTAGGTTTTGATCAGCCAGCCCAATGCTGGAGCTGCTCTACAGGAGAACACCTGTGATGAACTTGAAAAGTACATCCATAACCTAACCCATGATGATGGGGCTGGAAGCTCATGAACTTTTGGTATTGCTAGCACAACACCAACCAAAAAAAGCAATGCTATGCAACAGTAATATTTTGATTGACCTGCTAGTGGTCACACAACACTGGTATCCACCATCATAATTCATATACTTAATTAATATAATTTGTAATTTGTACATAATTTGTAATTGAATCTCCCACACTCCACCACAGCATGTAGCTCATGGGGCTTCTCGCGTAGGTGGCTGGATTTTATGCAGTGCCTGCACCGTAACCTTGCCCGGTTCTTTCCCAATCGTACCACAAGAAATAATGTGTCCTGCATCTAGTACAGCTTCCCCCTCAATGGCACAATGCTTTTTATTGCCAATATACTCTGATATTTGCACAATTGATACTTTTGGTACATTAGGATCCATCTGTGTTCCTCTAAAGCAAGCTCAGACAGTATCACACAATATGGTACACGTATTGTTTATCTCGAATGTAGCCGCCATCTTTAAATTTTTGCCCTGCCATCTGGTGGCAGGTTGAACGGTCAATAAGCCACAGCCTGTGCCTATGACATCAATTGTATCAACCACTGTTGACTTAAAAAAGTAATCATTTGCTGAGAAAATAAGTGGTCACATCATCTTAATCATGTCAAAAAGCATTGTATTAAAACAAATCTGAAATCAAATTTTACCTTGATCAAAATATTTACCTGTTAACACATTTGCATGGTTAACTCATAAAATACAGTTAATATCATAGTGCATTTCCTCCATACCATTCCAATAACATCAATTGTATGAACAACCATTGACTAAAAAGTAATAATTTGCAGAGAAAATGAGCAGCTGCATTGTCTTAATCACCTTAAAAAGCATAGCAATAAAAAATCAAGTTACCTTGAAATGCAAATTTACCATTTGTGCTGGCACAATTGGAACACATGTGGACATATTGAAATTGGGGTATAATTTGAGATCAAGGTAAATTTTGGGTAATCTTTACCTTTTGGCCGACACATACTGCCAAGGTTAGTGATTTGTAAAGAGGTGTACAGTAGGGAGCAGTGACGTCACAGGAGTCAGGGAAGTGACGTCACAGGAGTCGGGTGTCGGTAAAGATTACCACCTAACCTAGACTAAGATAATGTAGCATAATAAAATCAGCAATTGTGACGTCGTGACGTCACTTCCCTGACTCCTGTGACATCACTGTTCCCCACTGTACACCTCTTTACAAATCACTAACCTTGGCAGTATGTGTTGGCCAAAAGGTAAAGATTACCAAATTTTGATTCTTTGGAATTTTTATTTTGAACTGTATTTTAAGGTAAAAATGACGATGTGACCACTCATTTTTCTGCAAATAATTACTTTTCAGTTGGCAGAGAAATACACAATCAAAATCTTCACTACAAATATAGCACATGGCATATAATTATCCATACCCGATGTGCCAGACGTGATAAATAAAAAAATTTGACACTTATTGCACTAGATTTAACACTATTTGACATCAAAAACTTTGTTCCTGCCTTAATTCAACATTTATTTCAGAGAATTCATACTCCAAACAGACACATCCAAGGCCAGAAGTTCCTTGAGATGCTGTAATCATTAAGGGCAGTGCTGTCTACAGGGTGGGGATTAAGGCACTTCTTAAGAGATTCTATCTCTGAAAACATTTTTGCACTCCGGGTTCATACTGGATAGGATGGGCTTCACATGTACTCCAACACAAATGTGGGAACAAAGATATCAATAAAAACAAACACAGAACACCCCAAAAATGCTGGTTAATCCACTTATGGTCACCACTCAAACTAATCACTTTTTGTAGCAGTCAGCAGCCGGACCACAGCTTCACACACTCCATCAATCTCAACCACCGGAATTGCCGACAACGCGCCAACAGCAACTTGGCTGCTGTTGCTGAATTGCAGAGACCAACAGTGAAAGGAAAATGCATTTCTCCTGTGAGTTATAAGAAACAAAACAGTGCTGATCAGAGTGGGAAACTTACTTTCCGGGTTGGGAGGCGGAGTGCATACCGATTTCTTCCGGAGTACATTTTCATGGACATTATTTTTTTTATGCATGGAATCGGTTTACCAGTAACTGACCAGAAAAACCTAAATCAGTACCTACATAATATGCATAAGTAATATCATTCTCATTTTGGGTCAAATCAAATGCCAAAACATACGAACAAAGAAGTGAACAATGGATGGCACCGCCTGGCAGTGACCCGTAATAATCAGCACTGTTTCGTTTCTTATAACTTACAGGAGAAATGAGTTTTCCTTTCACTGTTGGTCTCAGTACAAGGATAGCCATATGAAAAACAAACAAAAATACTTCACACTTCACCCTCAGCTCAGAGCGCATACCTACCTACGCAGCCAATTTCCCACGTAATACGAACGCAACTCCGCTACAGCACACAGCACAGTTGGATGTGATCGAAGCAAAGGATTAGTCAAGGTCTTGTGTTTACTGTTAACCATGTGTTCAAAGTTGCTAATGGTTATGACGTCATATACAAAATACCTTGCATTGATTGGTTGACAGAGTTCAGAACAGAAAACGCTAACGCAGCCAATTCTGATCGATGGCCTCCGGGACTCCGGAGGACGTCTCTTAAAACTGTCAGTTTCCCACTATAGGGTGGCAGGAACGCAAGTATTCCGAGACGTGGCTCCAGAGCCAGAGAAGTGTTCTAAGTGCACATGCACATCATCTTGCAAGTTGCTGTTGGTGCGTTGTTGTGAGCAATTCTGGTGGTTGAGATTGATGGAGGGTGTGAAGCTGTGGTCCAGCTGCTGACTGCTACAAAAAGTGATTAGTTTGAGTGGTGACCATAAGTGGAATAACCAGAGTTTTTTTGCATGTCATTCTGTTTTTTTATTGATATCTTTGTTCCCACATTTGTGTTGGAGTACATGTGAAGCCCATCCTACCCAGTATGAACCCAGAGTGCAAAAATGTTTTCAGAGATAAAATCTCTTAAGAAGTGCCTTAATTCCCACCCTGGTGCTGATTATTACGGGTCTGCCGGGCGGTGCCATCCATTGTTCACTTCTTTGTTCGTATGTTTTGGCATTTGAAGAAAGGAGAATGATATTACTTATGCATATTATGTAGGTACTGATTTAGGTTTTTCCGGTCAGTTGCTGGTAAGCAGATTCCATGTAGAAAAAAATAATGTCCATGAAATGTGCTCCGGAAGAAATTGGTATGCACTCCGACTCCCAACCCGGAAAGTAAGTTTCCCACTCTGGCTGTCAATGTCCAGCACATCTTCGAAGAAGGGTTAGTATGCACATTTACTAAGAGAAGTTTGTTTAGTAGGAATATTTACAAAACTTCCAGAAGTTTAGTAGGTATTGTTACTAAAGTTGCCTACGGAGCTATATACAATGTCGATATATTTGATGTCATGGCCGAAAAATTTGCTTCAGAAGATTCTGGTTTTCTGGTTAGGTTATATTATGATATAATACATGTTATATATTATGCTACATTATCTTAGTCTAGGTTAGGTTATTTTATTTATTCTATGATTTATTTATTTAGTAGTCAGTGACGGTAATCTTTACCTTTCGGCTGACACATTATGCCAAGGTTAGTGATTTGTAAAGAGGTGTACCATGGGGAACAGTGACATCACAGGAGTCAGGGAAGTGACATCACAGGAGTCGGGTGTCGGTAAAGATTACCACCTAACCTAGACTAAGATAATGTAGCATAATATACAAAATGTATCATAGCATAATATAATCTAACCTAACCGGAAAAACAATCCTCCGAAGCCAATTTTTTGGCCATGACGTCATGAAATATATGAGACATTGTATAGGCAAGTCTTTACAAATCACTAACCTTGGCAGTATGTGTTGGCCAAAAGGTAAAGATTACCATCAGTGACTCTGTAGACAAACCACTCAGCAACATGCACCACTCTTATCAGTGTAAGCTTAGCCTGGTGGAGACTCAGTTGTGCTGCAGTATCTTAGATAATTATTAAGCTTTCCTTCGAGGACAAACACGCAAGTTCATATTTTTTTGGATAACACAGCAGGGTTATTTGCTCAAATTGTTGTTGCTTGAATTCCACTGCCAGGAGATTCAATCAAAAGTTCCTTCTTGAAGCATCAGGGCTTTAATCAGCAGACTTGTGCCTATGACATCATCAATTGTATCAACTGCCGTAGACTTAAAAGTAATCATTTGTGGTGAAAATAAGTTGTTGTTATTGGGGTTTAGGGGCGCATCAACTGCCTAGGTTATACAGTGCCGGGTGAAAATAAGTGATCACATCGTTTTCATCACGTCAGAAAGCATACTAGGTATTACAAACAAAATTTTAAAAAATCAAAATTTACCTTGATCTCCAAATTTACCAAAATTGGCTCACAGAAGTAAATCAGTGAACTGTAGATATTCCTCAGCTTCACATGCTGTGCCACATGGAATCAATTACCTGATGATGTACCTACCTACCTAATAACCTTAATAGACCTGACCGTCTTGATTTAAAGCTGCACAGCACTCAAACATCTGCACATAGCTGTATGTATAAATGAATAGAGTAATTAGGTACCTACCTAGGTACCTACCTATAACATGCGAATGAAACTTGAAAGAATGGCTCTTATTTGCACTTCCTCGTACTTTGCTTCGTTTTTCTGCATTCCGACAGTCTGAAATTGAGATACCCGGTGGCTGACACGCGAACCCAAATCAGCTTCGACGACCCGCACTTACCTTAAAGGATAAGCAGCATGAAAACGTGAAGCGATCATTCGCAACACAAAACGGTTATAGTCACATTCCGCTGTTGATGCGTCCCTTCACATCTTGAACCACGACCACGGCTATAAAAACAAATCACCGCAACGCCCCTCCACGTTGGGATACTCATCTCCATGCGCGCCGCGCAACAACCCGCACGAAACCCGCGACGTTCCAACGGAAACTGTCCAAACAAAAAAATGGCGGGAACTGCCAGTCAGCTTTATCTTCCTGTCCAGCACTATTCGGATATCACAGGGGCATTGACCTAATTTATTTATTATTTATAGAGCGATGCACAAGGGGTATCTGAAAGCAATAACAAGAGAAAGGACATCAAAAATTATTCATGATAAATTATAGTTCAAGTCAAATTACGGGATCCGAACCAAACTTTTTTTGGACGGGGAGCTGCCCACCTTGCGCCAAGGGCGAATCTACTAACAGACCCCTAGGGTCTGTTCCCGTGGCTCCACTAACCTCCACAAACCTCCACTGGTCGTTCCCGCCGCAAATCCGAGCCCTGTTCGGCAAGCATGTATACGGTGTAGTCGGAGTAAACGCAACTATGACGTCACACCGAACACAATTCTGCCTTGCAGTCGACAAATGTGAGAGAGATGAGACGTTTGTGGTGCAATTGCGGGCGCGGTGCTTAATCCGCAGATAAAGTCGTGTTGGGTCGGCCCCGCTTGTTTTTTTGGGGCAGAATTTGTAACTTTATGGTTGTGAGGCATAACTCCAGCTTAATCAGTATCTAGAACCTGTGACGATGACTGATGCTGATGAAAGTCAGCTGCTTCCTGCCTTTGTTCAGATTTTGGGATGGAAATTGATGCGAACTTGGGATTAGGGATTGGGGGTGAGAATATGTACATTTCTAGTACCTTTTCTAGATGAGGCTGAACCCAGATGGGCCCCTGTGGCTCTTATTAAGCCTTAACACTTTATGACATGACTTTGTGATGGATGGTTACGCAGTTAATATATACGTGCAGTTTTCGACATGGGCATCCGAGGAAGTAAAATAAGGGGAGGAACCTAGGAACGGCGATACATGGCGTTTTGCATTCAGACATCTAACATTTAGTCATGGAAATTAGGTAAATTTGCACTTTCAGGTAATGTAGAATTCATGAATTTCTTTGTTGCAATGCAATGTTTATGAATGTGGTTAACATGTGACCACTCATTTCCTCTGCAAATACATACTTTTCAGTTGGCAGGAAAAATAATGCCAAAAAGACAAGTTTGACCTGAGTTGCACCTGAGTGCAGTGGAAAGCCAATAGACTAATCAGTGGACTATGTAACTTATAATATGTGGAAAGACTCATGGCATTAGATATGTACTCACTCAAGCATAGGAGATTAAGGGGTGATATGACTGAAATGTATAAATTATTAAAGAGTTAGATCAGGTCAATATGAATGATGCCCCTCCATTCAGACTATAGGGGTCATCAATTCAGGTTAGACAAATCAAGGTGTAGGACAGTTAAGTGACAACAGGTCTTCAGTCAAAGGGTTGTTCATCAATTGAATAGGCTGCCTGCTGATGCTGAATGTGTTTAAAAATAAGGTGGACAATTTTTTTTTGGTGTTCTAATTAGTGGTGGATGAGGCGAGATTTTTGGTAAGTAGGTGTGCATGGTACAGGCCCCTTTAAGCAGGCATGGGTGGAGTTTGAAAATTATTGGTAGGGCACCTGATCCACATTTGTACTATACAGGATCAAGTTAATAGGGCTTGATAGGCAAGGAAATGTTGGATGGCTGTGTGGGACATTGGTGGATAGGTAAGCATAGATGGCTGTGTAGGATGTTGGTGGATGGTTTCTTTGGAATTTGTGCTGTGATGTTGGCTAGGGTGATGACTGATCAGTGTCTTTTTGTCCAGGCTTATGGTATCTTCCCATTACAGACTTAACCTGGACAGGCCCTTGTGGCTCTTATTAAGTCTAAACATTTTATGACTATGACTTAAGGGGCTTGCAGTTTGGCTATGTAGCAGAACATGATGAAAAGAGAAAAAATGTAACAACCTAGCCTAGAAGTTGGAACCTGTTAGAGGTTGTAAAATGCTAGAAGAAAATTCTTGTTACAAATGGAAAATATTCCCACCACTTTTGTCCAACAATTATAATTAAAAAGCCTAACCAAACCTAGCCTAATTCAATTTGGAAGAAACTGAATTATTTGTATTGTGAAAAATTTCACAGAAATTGGGAAAATCTTCCAAGCTCAAAAGAAAAGCCTAGCCTCACCTAGCAAAGCCTAACCACATTGTTTGCTTCATGGTGGTAAGATGTGTAAAACTTGTCTTCTGGATACCTTAAGGTGCAATAGTACTGGCAATGACTGGAAAGGATCTACTCAGAATCTGGAGGTGTCACTTTGTATGCACTGGGTCCCAATAAATAATTGCCCCCTTCCCAATGAGACCAAATATTTAGTTTTGCCATTTAGCTTTGAACTATGGCAGTGGCATTCCAGAATGCTTGAGTGCACCCTCTGCTCAGCAAGTTTTTTCCAGCTGAATTCAGACCATCGCTATTGAAATCAGTGACAATATTTTCCCTGTGAAGTGTCACCCTATAACACCCTTACACTTCACCACAATAGGTGTGTTGTGATGATTGCCTGCATTGTCTGGCTGCTGGGATGCCTCATCATTGTCACAAAAGGAGTCCACAGGTTCTGATGCATCTGCTGATTGATGTGATTTTAAGCAGTGAATATCTTGCTGGTATTTAGATCCTGAAGAAACAGTAGATGCCGATGCTAGGCAAGCTTCAAGTCCATTCCATGACTTTTTTCTGATTTTTTCCCCAGTATTGTGGCACCAGATGTACCTTTTCCTCCAGGAGTTGGTGTACCTTCTTTTGTACTACCTGGTGCACATGATGCACCTCCAGCTGTATTCTAGATGAGAGCCTTGCTCTTCTGGCTTCACAAATGACAATAGCATTTTACAGGTGCCATATTTCCAGAAATGAAATCCTGAGCTGATGGTACCATTTCCCAGTGACCAATTTTCATGCCAGATCTACATCTTCAGTGTCAAAAGCTGACATAAATGCATAGAAGCCCGTACACCAATTTGCAATCAAAAATATTTTGTATGATGCTTTCTGATGATTTGAATGAATTTAATTTTCATTTTATTGGTAAATGACACATTTTTAAGACAAAAGCAGTTGAAATTAAAGTACATATATCTCAATAAGTAGTCAGTTCACCAACAAAATGTCAAATTCACTCAAGTACCATAAAAAAACACCACAAAAACATGTTTAACCATGAAGATACATGCTATTCGCTCTTCTCCACCAAAAGATGGAAAAGTGTGGGGTTAAACATAGATCTTTGGTGGGAATATATACAATGAAGAAAAATGCAAACTTGCGAGTAAAAACCTAACCTTCCGATGTTCAATCACCAAAAACTTCATAATGTTGGTTTGCCTGTAGGCTATAACCTACTGATGTTGGGTACTCTAAAATGCACTGATGTTAGGTCACCTAAAGCCCATTGATGTTGCATTGCCTAAAACCTACTGATGCTGGATTGTGTAATATCACTGTCACAAAAGGTTTCTGCATCATCTATTGTGCCAATGCAATGGTGTGACATGAAATAGGGAATATCTTGCTTACATGTGATTTACTAAAGAAATGGTGATGAATAAGCTGCCAGGTAATCCTCAGCGCATCCAGTCCGTACGTTTTTCCCAATTTGTGCTCATGGGCTTCTACAGGGCTTCTTTAATTTTGATAAGTGCAAAATCATGCATGTAGGTAGGCAGCCTATGAAGGCTCCATACTTCATGGGTGGCCAAGTACTATCTGTGACTCAGCAGGAGAAGGACTTTTGCAGAAGGAAATTTGCAAGGTAACCTAGCATAAAATTAGCCAGCCTAATCTATTTTCTCAGAGAAAAGTATCAAAATCTTGAAATAAAAGGGCATAACCTAACCAGGCCTATCCATCTTTTCTTTTGTGGAGGAAAAACATTGTCAACATGCAAACAAAGCAAGAAGAAACACAACAACGTAATCTTGCAAATGATGTAAACATCACTAATACAAAACGTTCAGGATTACCCAGGATATTGGCTGGTGGGAACATTATGGTGGGAATAGCTGATGGTAGGAGACATTTGCTTCTCTACAAAGAGGCAGGGTTGAGCAGTTCTTTCTTCAGGTTTCTTCTCTTATCAATTTCTTTGAAATGTTTGGAGCATGCTCTTGGTTCCCAACATTTGAGAACTTAGACATGTCTTATTGTATGCTAAGAGATTTTGCTAAGGCAGAATCCTGATAAAAATGGTGTAACCAGATTTCTTCTTTATTAAAGTTGCCTGCCCAGTGCCACCTCTGGTACTGCACAGTAAGGCATGACACCTGAAACAGAGATGTGTTACATTCAAACATTCTATCTAGATGCTGAATTCATACTACAGGAAATCAGACTGCAACTCATGGAAAGTTTCAGGAAGGCATTCATAGCATGACGATTGCATTGTACATAAATGTTCAATTATGCATGTATCGTCAATAATCCATGCAAAATTAATAAAGGAATAATGCACCATGCCCTGGGTCTAGCTGACCTAGAAAGACCTATGTTTGCAATGACTGTTGTATGTCAATGTAGGTAGGTAGGTAGGTACATGTTTGGGAAAATAGGCTGCTCCTGGATTTTTGGAATCTAGAACACTATCCTCCCCAGAAATTTGTTTCTTGTTTTCTCATCTGGAGGTTGAATCTCCTAAGTCTCCTCCTATGTTTGACAATGAGCTGCTGTGATCAAGTAAAAGTAGGCCAAATTCACCGAAAGGGGTGCAAATTGAGTTACGATGCATAAGGTTTGAACAAAAATATTCTCCATACTGGATGACTACAAAATATTCCTCTCAACATGCAATATTACAATGCACAAATCCAACCTTGCCTATGCATGATAAAAATGTGTCGGAACAAATGTTCACTGGAAAAAACAGGACAAGATTAATAACTCAGTCAGGGGAAGATAAATATATTTGCTTGTAGAGGAAGCAAAATGAAAGTAACCATTGCGTATCATTTGAGAAAAGTCGTCTGCAACCATATTGATACCATATTTTAAAAAAACTTCGGATGACGTCATACGGGCTTGAAGGAATACTTCGATCTACCTTCTAGTAAAGGTTTCTTGGAAAAATATTTCTCTTCATAGTTTACGCCTCAGGCACTACTCCAACATGCGCCGGAGTTGTCGCCAATATTCGTGCGCACACAAAGATCACAAATGGCAATCTGAATTGGTCATTTACTGGCGCTGTCTGCGTATTCGTTTCTCCTTTTGTTGCGTGTTAATGTGGGGTTAAAATGCTTGTTAAATATGCATGTTACTGAAATCAAGTCATGCTTCTTTAATTTCTTGGCTAATTTATATAATAATTTTGTGATTTTTGAACTCGACGATATATAGGTACCTACCTATACCTAGTTCAAGTCCATCTCAATCTGCAAATACACAGCTGAGGTGAGAATGACGGCATTGTTAATTAACCGCCAATATCCAGGGTGCAAAAACGGAGAGAAAGAGAGTTGCAGGGCATGCAAACATGCAAATCATGGACATGCACACCATTTCATATTGTTTTCTTCCATGCGGTAGGAAGGTGGGTAGGTACCTGTCTAGGTAAGTACCTACCTATATGATATGATCCATGGAAGTTAATTTAATTCAGATGCAGCTACGTCTTGCCATCTCAATCTGTACCTAGGTAGGCAGGTACCTAGCTATCTACCATGTTCTGATATCAGAGCACAGCCAACTGTGGTGGGGGCATTGGCCTAGGCCCCTTTTAGCAACCAAAATACACCAGATCAAAAAACAAAAGTTTGTGATATTCACCATGCAGAACCAAAATTTTGGCAATATGCATGCTGAAAGATGTTTCATGGTTTTATTGCACCTGTAGGAAAATCTTGACTGCCCCTATCTGATACTGATACCTATTGACACTAGGCAGGGACCTATTAATGCAGTGGCTTATTTGTTTGTGGGTGATGTGTAAAGAACAGGCGACACTTCATTGGAGATCAGTGAGGAAATAAACATCTCAGTCAGCATGCTCTACATCACGTATGCGGCCCACGCAGTGTTGACGGTTGGGGTAGTTGGTTGGGGCGTCTGCTTTCCGTACAGGTGGTGGTGGGTTCGAATCTTGGTGCCGTCGCTTTTAACCCGATAACAATTGTTGGCGGTCAGGGCCTTTCGTTAAAGTTGCACTTTAGACTACTTTACACTATCATATGAGTTCCTCTCACCTGGTCCTCTCACCTGGTTGGCTCCCCATATACTCAAGCATCACTCACCCAGAGATGAGTACCGTGCCCGATGAGGGGAGCCCGTATCTGCAGGTACGCCAGTCCCCTAGATTAAGGAAAATATTGTTATCAGATAGTCAGGGCAAGACACAGGAACTGGAAAGTGTACCTTAAGCAGAATTTGTATGCTTAGAGTAGCCACTACATTCTGCTAATATTTTGCTGTCAGTCAAGATTTCTGAAAAAGAAAATATAGAGATTAAATACAGAGATTGAATGTAGATATATAGAGATCTCTATATTCTGAATATAGAGAAGTTAAGCTACTCGTCATGTTTGATTAGTATATTATCATGGTTAATCTATTCAATATATTCATGCAACAATGTGCAGAGATTTGAGTGCAATGCAGCTTTAAATGCACCCAGGTCCGTTAAGGTTACAACATCATCAGGCAATGAGTTCCAAGTGGCACAACATCTGAGGCTAAAAATGTAATTAAAAAAATGTAAGTTGCTTGATGTAATAATATTTGCCCATGAAAGTAAAGAGGGAAATACTTAATTAAAGCCCACTCATGCAATGAATGTCCAATTGGACCATTTGGAATTGTCATCGTATAATTTTGTCTGATCATTCGCGTCCATATCCAGTTTAAGTTGTTTATTTCAACAGCCCGGTTCTGTACGCACCACATTCCATCACATTTTGAGTGCAAGCAACACTACCATAGGAAGTGCAGAAGATACCTGGTCAACATGCCTCTCACATAACGTTCACCGGGGGGAGTTCGGGCAGGTAATCTTTACCTTCTGGCCGACATATACTGCCAAGGTTAGTGATTTGTAAAGAGGTGTACAGTGACATGACAGGAGTCAAGGAAGTGACGTCACAGGAGTCGGGTGTCGATGATGGTTACGAACATAACCTAACCTAAATTAACCTAACCTAACCTAACCTAACCCAACCTAACCCAACCTAACATAACCCAACCCAACCTAACCTAAGCTAACCTAACCTAGCACATCGACACCCAGCTCCTGTGACGTCACTTTCCTGACTCCTGTGACGTCACTGTACACCTCTTTACAAATCACTAACCTTGGCAGTATGTGTCGGCCGAAAGGTAAAGAAAGCCGTTCGGGCACCTAAGATCTGAAACTAGAAGCACAAAATTTGGAGGAATGACAGCTGTAGTGAACTTGCTGCAGTATACATTTCATAACCCCAGGTCAATGTCTTCAGGGTCAAATGAGGTCACAATCGGCCTCTACTCCACCCCAGCCGGCACCGCCCTTATGTACAGAAAGTATGCACGTTCCACTGCCAAACGGTAGGTAGAGACCGTTCATACGTGCGCTGGTACAGACCATGCATGCTGTCGTTACAGGGCTAAAATAATGGTTTTTCGTTAGGCATGAGATGTCGAAACGAGCACAGTAGGATGTCGAAATTTGCCACGGAATTAGTGTCATTTAAAATGCTTTTGATGTCTTCAGACTAAAATTTGAGCCAATGGTGTAGGTACTCATGATGGTATCTTTAAAATTTGTTTTGAGATTCATAATTTAATAAGAGCTATTGTCTGGATAGGGAGAATAATAACTATGCTATAAACTGGTATTGCATGCCATATCACATTATAGGCAATTCCATTACCAGAAATTGCATTGCGAAATCTTTGTCTATCACCATTCCTGATCGAGAGCATGCACATGCTACTTATAAATGAGACACTGTCAGAAAGGAGACATGACGACCTCATAAGCATGCATCAAGGAGCAGGATGTCGATACTTCTTGGAGAAGGATGTTGATTGAGTGTTCAGAAAGTGGTATATTCCACCCTATTTCACAAATAATTTATCACTGTCGTTACGTCCGGTAGTACGGACCCATCATGCAATCGTTACAGCCAGCGTTTTTTGTTACGCTGGCTGTAACGATCACATGATGGGTCCGTACTACCGACTGTAACGACAGCATGCACAGTCTACCAGAGTACATGGCAAGCATGCGTATGAACGGTCTACCTGCCGTTCAGCAGTGGAACGTGCATACTTTCTGTATGTACGGGTGGTGCCGGCTGGGGTGGAGTGGAGGCCAATTGTGACCTCATTTGACCATGAAGACATTGACCTGGGGTCATGAAATGTATACTGCAGCGAGTTCACTACAGCCGTAATTCTTCCAAATTGTGTGCTTCTAGTTTCAGATCTTAGGTCGCCGAACCCCCCTGGTGAACGTTATGTGAGAGGCATGTTGACCAGGGATCTTCTGCACTTCCTACAGTAGTATTGCTTGCACTGGAAATGTAATGGAATGTGGTGTGTACGGAACCGGGCTGTTGAAATAAACAACTTGAACTGGATATGGATGCAATGTTCCATGGGGTCCCAAACCCTCACTGTGAGGTAGGTGTATGACCACTTTGGTTTGAAGATACCAAAAGTTGAATGCCTGCAGAAAGTGAGAGGTCTTACCGTGGGGCAGCGTGAAGCTGCCGTGGAACAATCTCAGTGGATCCAGTTCATCAGAATTCCTTTCAATTGTTTCTGGGACAGGGGCGGATACAAGGGGTGCTGGAGGCATGTGTCCCCAGTGTCCCCTCAGGTTTTCTGCCAGAGTTGCACATTGAAAAAAGTCTGACCTTCAGTGCACCTGAATGCCCCCTCAAATTTGTCAGCCAGAAGCACCCTTCCAGAGACAAAGTTCCATGATGACCATTCCAAATGGTCCAATTGGACATTCATTGCATGAGTAGGCTTTAATTGAGTATTTCCCTGTACTTTCATGGGCAAATATTATTACACCAAGCAACTCATATGATAGTGTAAAGTAATCTAAAGTGCAACCTAAACCAACTGCCCTGACCACTAATGACTGTGTGATCTGGTTAAAAACGTATTGGTGCCGAGATTCAAACCCACCACCATCAGTATGGAAAGCAAATGCCCTAACCAACTGCGCCAATCGTCAACATTGAGCAGGCTGAATACACGATGTAGAGCATGCCAACTGAGGAGATGTGTATTTCCCTGACAATCTCCAATGAAGCTTTGCATGTTCTTTACACACCACCTTTTTGTTATTGGCCATGCATGGTGCTGAGGTATCAGGTACCTTCTTACCAGGCACTCACCTAGCTGTAAAAATTGTCAGAACACCAGCCATGGCCATGCCAATACAGGCATTGGCCTGGCCACTCTGAAAGATGAAAACTCATCCATGTACCTAAATCTGAAATTTTGGTAGGGGCGAGTGTAGGGTAAATTTGCAGGTTAAGGTAATTTTTGAATTCTTGGTGTTTCTTTTTCTAATGCAATGTTTATGAATGATGTTGATGTGATGTGGTGATTTATTTCTTCTGCAAATGCATGCTTTTCAGTTGGCAGGCAAAAATAACACCAAAAAGTGCTTGGATTTGGGTAATATACCATGAAAAAATAGCATTCCAGAGAAATAAAAAATAATAAAAATTTCACTTCAGGGAAAATTTTCAAATCAAGAAAACATAACCTAACCAAACCTAGGCTGACTTGTTTGTGAAGAAAAAATAACCTAACTAAGCTAACCCTTTTTATTACATCATGCAAGTCAAATATATGTAAAACTTGTCTTGTGGATACCTTGAGCTGCAATGATACAGATTGTGGGGTGATGGGAGCTATTCAAACGGTTGAGTGGTGAGGAAAGCTTACTGATGCATTTTTAGATGGGAGGTAAGATGCCCACCTACCTGATGTAATACTTGAATTTGAGTCATAGGTAGGTCCCAATATAGGCAGTATGATAAATTTGTGCTTCAAGGTATTTTATGGATTCTTCGAATTTATCTTTAAAATGCAATATTTCTAAGTGTGACATTTATAAACATGACAAAGATGATGGGGCAACAAATGACTGTCCAGTCGGCATGCCCCTAAGCCCAAATAATCAACCAAATAATCAAAGATGATGAGATCACTCATTCTGTGCAAATCCTTGCTTTTCAGTTGGTGAGCAGAACAATATGAAAAATGAGGCTTTGAGTTAGGTAAAAGCACAAAAAGTTAGGTTTTAAAAATTCAAATGCAACATAACCTGACCTAACCTAGCCTGGTATTCCTTTGGAGAATAACAAATTCAAAAAACAAATTTTTCATTTTGAAGCATTTCTGTCTTAAAATGTTCCAAATAAAAAAAAATCTGACCCAGTATTACCTAACAGAACATAACCTGCTTGAAGAAGATAAAGTATTTTAAAAATTGAACATGCTTTCAAAAATGTTGTACAAGTTTCAAAAATGGGTGCTAAATGACCTCGTAGTTGGCATGCCCTTAAAGGAAACTAACCACCTTGCCGAAATTCTGCAATCATACTAATTAGGGGTATTGGCACCTGAAAATGATGAATATGACATTGGTTTTGCGAAATATTATGCCCATACTTAAAAAAAAACAGGATTTTGGAAGGTTTATTTATTTTTATCATAGGCCTCTAAAGGTTCGCCAAGAGAGGAATATAACTATGGCAGCAATATAGACTCATATTGCAATATAGACTCACTCATATAGCTTGTAATTTCCATTGAAATGCTGTTTGCTTCCATATGCTTCCATATGAAGGAATTTCAGAACGCCAAAGGAATTTTCACAATGCTCACCGAGTCTGTCCATGTCCCAAAACAGATGATAAAAGGCCTTATAACTTCGGCTGGAAGATGTTTTGGACCGAACGGAGTATGAGGTAAGTGATTTCTCGACGTGGTCTTCAAAACTGCTATCTCAGTTAAAATCCCATTATAAAGGTGGTTAGTTTCCTTTAAGCCCAAATAACCAACCAACCAAGTTTCAAAATTGAAACCCTAAAGTAGCCTAACCTAACCAATCCTAACTGTTTGCTTTATGGAGGCAAAATGTGTGAAAAACTGATCGTTTGAACAACTTAAAGCACAATAATGCCAGTAGTACATACTTGACCATAGTCATAAAGTCATAAAGTCAAAGTGGTGAGGCTTAATAAGAGCCACAGGGGCCCATCTGGGTTAAGCCTATCTGGAAAAGGTACTAGAAATGTACATACTCTCACCCCAACAATCCCTTACCTCAAGTTCCTAGGAAGCTATATATCGCAGCCTATCTAGCACCAATTCACTTGCTATTGCATAACACACTCCCATTGTGCTACCATAGACAATCTCATCAGTATCACATCCCGAAGGAAGGTGCTGAATCCACTGCTAGTTACACCCTATATACAGTTATAAAGCGTTTAGACTTAATAAGAGACTCACTTCCTATTGCATAACGCACTCAACAATTACAAACTCCTCCCATCATACCCATCGTGCTACCATAGACAATCTCATCAGTATTGAGTTTATGGTGCTTGTCCGAGAACCCCTAGCATCGAGATTGAGGTGAGCTGCAACTCCGCCTCCATTTTCTTCTGGACTCAGCGTGCCCTGGGGAGTCATCATGCAAATCTTTCACCCCATCGTCCACCGGGACATCGCCAAGCTGATCGCACTCCTAGCTATTCTCAAAATCGTCGTTTTGGTTGTTTCTCCAGCCATCAATCACTGTCATGCATCGCCCTTGGTACCTGGCCCCATGCGTGACCTTGGATCGTCCGCGCCCCGGGCCGATCGTTCCGGTCGGTCGCCGACTCGTGGCCCCGCCCACCCCGTGTCAGCTGACGCCGGGTCGGGTCGGACCGGTCAACGCAGCGGCGGCACTAAGCCGGGTAGTCGCGGCGGCCGTGGTACGCGGCGTCGTGGTAGCAGAGGCGGCTTCAGGTGGAGTAAGCGGCCAGCGAACACCACCCTTCTGATCGTGTTCGTAAATGTACAATCGCTGAAACCCAAATTACTGGAGCTTACCTACGAGCTTCATCGACACAGTTTTGACGTGTTTGGAATTGGCGAGACCTGGCTACGCCCTTCCACACCTAGTCGACTGCTGGTGATGATGGGTTATACTTTGTACCGATCCGACCGGCCGGATGGCAGCGGGTACGGCGGAGTGGCGTTGGTGGTCCGAGATGGTTTTGATACCACTACCATCAAGCCAGCTACAGGGGAACGACCTGTCAACAGCCGCCTCGAGACCCTATGGACCCTGATTAAACCGGACGGTAGGTGCCAGCTGATTGTCGCAGTAGTGTACCGGCCGCCGCGCCGAGGAGTGGCAGATATCAGCGCGGACTTTGCTGATTTAGAAGCTCAGTATCAGCGCATTTTGATTGTTTTTCCTGGAGTGAAGATAGTGGTGATAGGCGATTTGAACTCTGATTTTTTAAAGCCGGTCAGTGATTGCGCCAGGAAGCATCTCGGTGAGTTTTTGAATGATTTCGGCCTGCATCAATGCGTTACTGACTGTACTTATGCGACCGGTTCTCTGTTAGATATTTTGGTTGTCAATCACGCCGATCTTGTCACCCGCTGCAGGACAAAATTTTGTCACTTTAGTCCTCACAAATTCGTGCGTGCCTATCTCTCAATACCAAAGTGGCGACGGTCTGCTGTTACTGTTCGAACCCGTTGTCTCCGCCGCATTGACGTGCAACACTTTCATAATGATCTGCTGTCGCAGGATTGGAGCGATGTTTGTCTATCCGCGAGTGTTTCTGAACAGTGGGAATATTTTTTGGCCATTTTTTTGCCGGTTTTGGACGCGCATGCCCCCGTTCGCTCGGTTAAGATAGAAACCCAACTGCCCCAGCGGTCTCAGAAGATACCAGAGATCTCATGAGCCGACGCAGGGAAGCTCTGGCAGTGGGAGGCCATAACTCTGCGTTATATAAGCATTTGAATAGTGCTGTTCGTTCGGCCGTCAGAAGTGATACCAGATCGGACATAGAAAGGCGTATCTTTGAGGGGGGCCCAATTATACTTGGAAAAACATTGAAACTACAGTCGCTCGCAACAAAAGTAAACGTGTCATCCCTTCTGCGTCGCCTGACGAATTGAATGCTTACTTCGTTGGGGTGGGTCCTCGGGTAGCAGCTGAGATAGCTGGGCAGGTGGATCCGCCCGACCTCGTATGTCGCCTCCCCAGGGTGGGTGCTTGTGCGTTTTCACTTGTACCTTTGACGCTGTCCGAATTGCGAACCATTGTTTTCGGGATGAATGGATCCTCTTCTCCCGGACCTGACTGAATCCCCACACGCATTGTTTGGCTGACTTGAGGTTTTAGGGGAGATATATCTTCACATGGTCAACTCCTGCCTATCCAACGCTGACGTTCCTAACTCCTGGAAACACTCCCTAGTACTTCCGATCTTCAAGTCTGGCGACCCTTCCAAAGCATCCTCCTACCGTCCTACCTCTTTGGTTCCAACGATTGCCAAAATTGTTGAGCGGGCTGTTCATCAGCAACTCTACGGCTACTTGTCCCGTAACCACCTCCTAGCTCCCAATCAGCATGGTTTCCGTCCCCGCCACTCCACTGAAACCGCGCTGATAACCATAACTGACCACATCCTATCCGCCAACGACCGTGGGGATATATCTCTCCTATGCCTGCTCGATTTGAGTAAGTGTTTCCATGTGATAGACCATGCCAAATTACTCTCAAAATTGGGCGCTCATGGTATCGACACTTCTTGGTTTTCGGCTTATCTAAAGGATCATACCCAAAGCGTAAGAATCACAGACAGATTAGGCACTACCAAAACATCTTCTATGCTCCAAAACAACATAGGGATTTTTCAAGGCTCTTGTCTCGGCCCTCTCCTTTACAGCCTCTTTGCCAACGACCTCAGCCTCTTCGTTGAGGATGCTGTGGTTGTGCAGTACGCTGATGACACCCAAATTTTAGTTAGCGGCAAAAAATCCGAGATTTCATCTCTGAAATCACATCTCGAACACGTCTTAGCCTCTCTCGACATCTGGTTTTGCGCGAATGGGTTGAAAGTGAATGCTGATAAAACCCAGCTACTTCTGTTGGGCAGCCAGCAAAATTTACGCAACATTTCGGACATCACAGTGAGCTTCCGCGATCAAATCCTTCATACGTGCTCAGAAGCAAAGAATCTTGGTCTCATGTTCGATTGCAACCTCTCCTGGAACTCTCATGTCTCCCTCATCACTAGGCGCTGTTTTGTAATTATATGTGGTCTATCACATCTGAGGCACAACCTCCCGACGGGCGTCATTACAACGCTGGTCACTGCCCTGGTGATTTCCCAGGTTCGCTACTGTATTTCCATATATGGCAGCGGTACTCTCCAAAACATTTCCCGAATCCAAAAATTCTAAATTTTGCGGCTAAAGTAATCTTCGGACGCAGGAAATTTGACCACGTTTCAGACCTGTTAGTGAGACTGGGGTGGCTGACAGCGAGTGAGTTGGCTAACTATCACTGTCTAACTGTCCTGCACAAGCTTCGTCGCTTTGGAGAGCCGGAACAGCTCGCTCTGACCTTTCATACTGTAGGCCAGGTCAGCCAGAGGCAGTCAGTATCTAGACATGCTAGCGATCTCTACCTGCCCAGATCTAGGACGGAAATGGGAAAAAGGCGGTTCCAAGTGAGAGCAGCTGCTCTTTATAACGTATTACCTCAGGACCTGAGAGAACTGCCAGTGTCACGGTTTGGTGCGGCGCTGAAACGGCATATCAGGCCATCTTGATGGATATGTTTGGCATGAGTTAGTTATTGCCTGGTGTTATGTGAGACTGGTGAGAATGTGAATTTGGAATGGTTGTCATCGCAGTGTTTTAACAAAATTGTATCCTACTCTTATCGTTTTATCTACAAGACGAGGAATCGTAATAGCCACGAATGTGTTGTGGAAGGTTCTAATAAATGTCTATGTCTATCACATCCCGAAGGAAGGTGCTGAATCCACTGCTAGGTACACCCTATATAAAGTTATAAAGCGTTTAGACTTAATAAGAGACTCACTTGCTATTGCATAACACACTCAACAATTACAAACTCCTCCCATCATACCCATTGTGCTACCATAGACAATCTCATCAGTATCACATCCCAAAGGAAGGTGCTGAATCCACTGTTAGGTACACCCTATATAAAGTTATAAAGCGTTCAGACTTAATAAGAGACCCAAGGGCCCATCCAGTTAAGTCTGTAAATGGAAGATAATATAAGCCTGGTAAAAAGACCCTTCCCAACCATCCCACATCCTGAAGAACCAGTCCTCCAATATCCCACACACCTATAAATGCCTATCTACCCTAGCTCTCCAGCCCTACTCCCCTGATCTCTCTTAACACATGTGGATTGAATGCCTTATCAATAATTTTCAAACTGCATCCATGCCTGCTTAAAGGGGTCTGTGCCATGCACACTTACTTAACATACATCTCACCCCACCCATCACAAATTAGAACTCAAAAACAAGATTTTCCTGTCTAAAAAATGTATCCACCCTACAATACATTCAATGAGGAACTCCCCACAACATCAGCAGGCAGCCCATTTCACTGATCAACAACCCTTTGACTGAAGACCTGTTGTCGCTTAACTGTCCTACACCTCAACTTGTCTAACCGGAATTGATGACCCCTATGTGATACTCTAAACTGAAGAGCGCCATTTAAATTGACCTGATCTAGTCCTTTAACAATTTTGTACATTTCAATCATGTCCCCCCCTTAATCTCCTATACTTGAGTGAGTACATATCTAATGCCACAAGCCTTTCTCCATATTCTAGGTTACCTATTCCACTGATGAGTCTAGTTGCTTTGCGCTGCACTCTCTCTAACTTGTCTATATCTTTTTGTAGGTAGGTGCTCCATGCTTGTACAGAATATTCCAAGTGGGGTAGCACGTATGCTAAGTACAGTTTTTTCATGACTTCCTTGCTCTTATACATCACACTTCTATTAATGAGTCCCAGCATTCTGAGTGCCCTGTTCCTAGCTGAGCTACATTGCTTTTCTGCTTTAAGGTCTTTTGAAACCAACACACCTAAGTCCCTTTTCTCTTCAATAACATCCAGTTCCCTCCCTCCCATTGTATATCTGAACGTCTCACCTCCAGACCCCAGATGCATAACCTTACACTTGTCATAGTTGAAAGACATCTGCCATTGATCAGCCCACTTTTTTAGGTCCTCCAAGTCTAGTTGAATATTTATAGATTGATCACAACTGTTTGCCACTCCTACCAGCTTGGGGACGAGTGGTCTAGGGGTAAGATGCTCGTCTCACAATCGAAAGGTTGTGGGTTCGAGTCTCACCTGTCGCTACTCTTCGCCCGCGACCAATCGGCGTGAGAGATTGGCGACGCTACATGACTCAACGGTCGACGTGTCGTAAAACCAATAACCAACCAACCAACTCCTACCAGCTTGATGTCATCCGCAAATTTGAACACTATTCCTCAGCTAGTAGATTATGTGGTGTTACTTAGTTATTGTGATTTATTGGTGTGTTAGCCATAGGTGGATCATACTAAGTGGCTGTGCTTCATTAGTTTTTTAGTTTCCCATTAACCAATTTTTTAGAGAAAAATATCCCAACTAATGAAATATCTAGAGTTACTCTGCAGTCTGTTTTGGGCAGCTGACCAGGATTGCTTGAGTAACTCACCATAATTGCAAGGTAATATTCACAGAATGATGAACATCACAAACCAAAATTTGTGGAGGATTGCTATTGCTCATGAATTGCAAAATGGCAGGGGGTGTTAGTAGCCCATATAGCACAGTGATAATGTAGAGTGATCCTTTGCAATTATAGCTCAATCTTCATGGCTTATTCAGGTAAAGATATTTACTTGATCTAATATCCAGGTGCTTTAAACAATCCAACACCCATAGGCTGCATGTGGTTCAATATTCATAGGTTTTGCCTGATCAAGCATGTGTATAGTGTAATGTATACATATACAGTACAAGTCCTCAATGCAACATCTTTAAAATATGCAAGCATGCTGCCATGGGCGCTGTATAACCTAGGCAGTTGACGCGCCCCTAAACCCCAATAACAACAAGCATGCTGCCAACATTCCATGTTTACTTCATTTTCTATCTGCACATCCTTTGTAATGTTGGTGAATCAATTGTGCCATGAGTTTGCACCTGCATGTTTTATGTATTTATTTCACTTCTGGTCAGAGTTGGAAAAACAGGCTGTTTCAAGATTTCTAGCATTCAAAACATCTTCTCCAGAAAATTATCCTCTATTGTCATTTTGTGGTTGAACGGTGCTGTTTCACATTGACCTGCTTTATGATATTGCTCCAGGTACACTGAAAAGTGCAAAATGAGATTCTGATATCACAGGTTTTAAGAAAAGTATCTCTGTATTCTATCATCCAAACATTTCCCTCTCCTCATCCAGGATCAAAAAGTATACATCCAACTCTACTTATGGTAGCTAACTTCACATATTAAGTTCAGCTCAGTTTAACCTATCAAGTTGACAGTTGGTATGCTGTAAAATCCTAATGGCTAATGAGATTTGATCTAGGTTGGTATTAAATGGCCATGAGTTGTTGAAATTAAACTGCATGAATGTGGAGAGAGGGGCAAGGGGTTCACCATGGGAGCTTCTGCCTGACAACTAACTTCTGAGATCAGAGTGTGGATTATATAGCCAACCTGGTGTCTATTTTATCATTATTTTAACTTGTGGTAAGTACTACTTTATAATTAAATAGACATCAAGATATGTTCAATTTCATGGTGGACTTTGCTCTCTTTGAGGTTGAGGAAGTACAGAAATGAAAGGATCCTAAAGTATACACCTCGCCAATGAATTTTGACTGAGGCAGACCAGCATCCATTGGCTACTACAGGACCATCATCTGAGCAAATGGGATGCTGCCACCTCCACCCCAGTAATGATACAGCAATGCTGAATGATTGTTGGCTAGGTGAGGGGCATGGCCCGAGCTAGTATATTAGAGAAAGCCCTGGATGGTGTTTGATGATGAGGGAGCAAGAAATTCCTTGTCCAGCATGGCATCATTTAATAATTGTTATTTTGACCTCCCTTATGTTGGCTATAGCCAGAGATATGCATTCTGTAGCATCAATTAAATTGTCATTTGGGTGCACATAAACATGCCTGAATGTTGAATTCAGGCATTGAACTTGCATGCTCAGTCTCAGTTCAGGCAAGAACATTGCATTTAATTTCAGGCAACATTGAACTTGGGGAAAACCAGAAGGTTTGATAATGGCAAGCATGTTGGTATAGGAAAGTGACCATGTGGTATTTTGAGTGTGCAAATGTGGCATATAACATGCTGGTCCAATCATGCGCTTTATCCATGTGATAATAAGAGTGTTGGTCATGGTATAAGTAACCATCGTTCTGTGAATATCGTGAGTGTGGTGATTAATTCCCTGGATACTAAAATATCATATTGTACCTACTTGGAGGCATCTCACAACAATATTTGTGTAACACATTGTGAGGTTAGTGCTTGCAAACAATGAATGCTATGAAATATGTTTCTCAAACAGGTTATGGGGCCGATAGAGTAACTCTTTTATTGCCATATCGATTTCTTATTCACTCCAGCTCGATTATGCATGATTTATATTTGCCAGTGTGAGTAGCTCCGTGAAGCAGAAGCTGAAACTATACATTACATGGCTTTGCGGATCACCACAGGGGCCTCCTATGCCTCTATTTTATACAGAAAGACCGGTCCACAAAGCACGTGGTTTTCACAGACTCTTTGAGCAGTCTCTTGGCATTGAAAACCTTTAACCAGGATAACCGACTTGTTCGGAGGATTATCAAAGTCGTGAAATCCCTACATGATATCGGCAGAATTATCGTTTTCTGCTGGAATCCCAGCCATGTCGGACTCGCGGGAAATGAAGCTGCTGACATAACCGCCAAACATGCCATCAGCAATGGCCGCGTGGTCCATCTACGGCTCCCTCCAAGGGATATATACCCTACTATATTGTCAAATATACAGTCAGAATGGCAACTAGCCTGGAACTCGAAGTGTAGTAAGCTCAGGGTTTTAAAACCGACACTAGGAAAGTGGCGATCCTCGCACCGAACCAAACGACGGGAAGAAGTAATACTCTGCCGATTGAGAATAGGTCATACCTTCGCAACACACAGTTCCATGCTAACCGGTGGTGACCGACCTCTGTGTCCGCGCTGCTCTAGCCCGCTTACCGTGTACCATGTTTTAGTAGGCTGTACACTGTTAGAACCTCTACGACGCCAGATTTTAGGACGGCTGAACGCCGACACTTTACGTATGCTAATAGGGAACTACTCTGAGGTCGTGGCGTCTGGGAATGTTTTTACCTTCCTTCGACAAGCTCGCTTTGAGGTGATATACCCCCACGTGTGAATATTAATAACAAGCTATTATAGCAGCACCGTAGATTGATTATAACACAGTTATGGGCGCAAAATGACCCTGGATGTCGACGCGCCCCTAAACTCCAATCGACCACCACCACAGGGGCCTTCTGGACGTTGCGAACTGTGAGCCTTAAAAAAAATTTGTCCGAATTCTTACTGGGGTGGCTTTATGAACCAGGGTTCTATTGCCAAGCAGAGCTTGTGTGAACCCTGGCCCTACCACCCAATCAATGAATTCCAGTTCCACGGACAAATTTTGACCGGGAGTTTAACGTGCCGTCAATGCGCCGACACGGCCGCCCCGGTAGCTCCTCCCCGGCCTTATCGGGCCAGTTGCCAGCTGACCCTCCCAGCCGGAGGCTAAATGCGAGCGCGTGAAGCGACTCGAACCCTGTGATGCCAGGACACGGGAGACCAGTGCAGGCCAGCGCTCTAACCAACTGAGCTACCGGGGCGGCGTGTGCACGTGCGCATGCCGCTCGTTAGAGGCACGTGCGCCATTGGTGGTAAGCAAACGCGAGAAGCTGGGATTCCGGTATGTTATAAATATAGCTCAAGAAGCTTCCAGCGCACCCCACATGCAGGTCAGTTTTCTGTCCTCATATGCTATCAATTTTTGGTGGGCAAAGAGGAGAAAGATTAAGACTATTTTGCGTCAGAATCTGCTCGCTCCTACAAGAGGCTCAAATCACACTACATAGAGTGGCTAGCGTGAAGCACGCGAATTCCACCATGTGAACTCATCTCGCCCCTAATTACTGCCTCCATCGCGTCTGCTAAGAAAGAAAGCACTCCCAGAGCTTTTCAAAGCAGAAGCCTTGGCATTTTTAGAATTGTATCGATGCACTACCGAACCCACAGACGTGTCCAAGACAGCCAATGGAACTGGCGGTGTATTTGTATGTGGGACAGTCACTAGATGCTGTACATTACCACCACACACATCTGTGTACACTGCAAAGTTGGTGAAGATCATTAAGCCATTGTGTTTTATTGAGGTTGGAGACAAAGCCTTTCATTTTATTGTAAGATTCTCGTTGAGTAGCCTTACTGCCTTCTGTCGTTTTTCCATCAAGTCAATTTATTGAAGAGACCCTAGCTCATATAGCAGCATTGGATAGAGCAAGTAAGAGGATTATCCTCTGTTGGGCACCGAGCCATGCAGGTATCACGGGCAGCGAGCTGGCCAACGTTGCTATCAGGCGTGCCGCGCAGTCACGTGGGACTCGAGCGTTGCCCGTCCCGCCAGAGATTACTATTCAGAAGTAACTGCTTTTCTCCGAGGAAAGTAGCAAGACTGCTGGAATTCCCAGATTCCAGACAAATTCCAATATGTTAAGCAAGTTCTGGCGCCATGGTCGTTCTTCGCTGAAGATGAGAGAAGAGGTGATTTTGGCACGCTTGCGAATATGACATACATACGGGTACTTTCTGAGAAGGAAGGCGGGGCCACCCTGTCCCTGAGGTGATGCACCTACAACAGTTCGGCACATGCTGCTTTCTTGCCCCAACTTCCGGGAGGACCGAAGAAATTGCTTCGGCTTCACCTTCTACGGAATATCATACTGTGATGTCTTAGTTGAGAATACGGAGATAGTGGCAAATATATTGGCTCAACTGTTGTACCCTTGCCTTCGATGTGCCCACTAGCGACGGGAATTGGCCGACTGAGTCGAAGGCTCATCTTGAGGTGCGGCGGCTTGTGGCTTCATACTGAGGACGTTGATGATCCTGTCAAAGACGAGGCAGGTAGCGTGGCGGTTATCGCATCTATCACGCAGCCGAACTGTTGCTAATTCGATGCTCGCTCACCTCACTGACTGCAGCTCCCCGTGACCATTCCGCGTGGGAAAGTGGCGACGCCGCTTGGCAAATCAGCTGAGCGGCCATTCCACCTGAGGAAGTGGCGACGCCGCTTGGCAAATCAGCTGAGCGGCCATTCCACCTGAGGAAGTGGCGACGCCGCTTGGCAAATCAGCTGAGCGGCCATTCCACCTGGGGAAGTGGCGATGCCGCTTGGCAAATCAGCTGAGCGCATCATAGCAAAGCCCAGTGTTCTCATTAGTGTTTCAGATCGTTCCGCTGTGGTCAGGCCAGTTCGGTGGATGTGAGGATCCAGGGCGTGCGCCTCATACGTGCGGCTCCATTGCAGCTGGCGTTGCGGAGGCCATCGTAACCGCTCAGTGTGCGGACGTATCAACCCTGTTGCGCCCCTGTCCTGAACAGCCCGGCGTGCGGACGTGGCAGTCCGTGGAGCCCCTGTCCTGAACAGCCCGGCGTGCGGACGTGGCAGTCCGTGGAGCCCCTGTCCTGAACAGCCCGGCGTGCCGACGTGGCAGTCCGTGGAGCCCCTGTCCTGAACAGCCCGGCGTGCCGACGTGGCAGTCCGTGGAGCCCCTGTCCTGAACAGCCCGGCGTGCCGACGTGGCAGTCCGTGGAGCCCCTGTCCTGAACAGCCCGGCGTGCGGACGTGGCAGTCCGTGGAGCCCCTGTCCTGAACAGCCCGGCGTGCCGACGTGGCAGTCCGTGGAGCCCCTGTCCTGAACAGCCCGGCGTGCCGACGTGGCAGTCCGTGGAGCCCCTGTCCTGAACAGCCCGGCGTGCCGACGTGGCAGTCCGTGGAGCCCCTGTCCTGAACAGCCCGGCGTGCCGACGTGGCAGTCCGTGGAGCCCCTGTCCTGAACAGCCCGGCGTGCCGACGTGGCAGTCCGTGGAGCCCCTGTCCTGAACAGCCCGGCGTGCCGACGTGGCAGTCCGTGGAGCCCCTGTCCTGAACAGCCCGGCGTGCCGACGTGGCAGTCCGTGGAGCCCCTGTCCTGAACAGCCCGGCGTGCGGACGTGGCAGTCCGTGGAGCCCCTGTCCTGAACAGCCCGGCGTGCCGACGTGGCAGTCCGTGGAGCCCCTGTCCTGAACAGCCCGGCGTGCCGACGTGGCAGTCCGTGGAGCCCCTGTCCTGAACAGCCCGGCGTGCGGACGTGGCAGTCCGTGGAGCCCCTGTCCTGAACAGCCCGGCGTGCCGACGTGGCAGTCCGTGGAGCCCTGTCCTGAACAGCCCGGCGTGCCGACGTGGCAGTCCGTGGAGCCCCTGTCCTGAACAGCCCGGCGTGCGGACGTGGCAGTCCGTGGAGCCCCTGTCCTGAACAGCCCGGCGTGCCGACGTGGCAGTCCGTGGAGCCCCTGTCCTGAACAGCCCGGCGTGCCGACGTGGCAGTCCGTGGAGCCCCTGTCCTGAACAGCCCGGCGTGCCGACGTGGCAGTCCGTGGAGCCCCTGTCCTGAACAGCCCGGCGTGCCGACGTGGCAGTCCGTGGAGCCCCTGTCCTGAACAGCCCGGCGTGCCGACGTGGCAGTCCGTGGAGCCCCTGTCCTGAACAGCCCGGCGTGCCGACGTGGCAGTCCGTGGAGCCCCTGTCCTGAACAGCCCGGCGTGCCGACGTGGCAGTCCGTGGAGCCCCTGTCCTGAACAGCCCGGCGTGCCGACGTGGCAGTCCGTGGTGCCCCTGTCCTGAACAGCCCGGCGTGCTGGCGTAACAGCCCCGCGGTGCTCTCGTCCTGTCACAACCGGTCGAGGATGCCATTGACGTCAGCGTCAGTGACATGAAGTCGCGTCTGGTGCAGGTGGTGACCGGAGGCATGTAGACTTCGGCAGTGATTCTCTATTGTGTAGTGGAGGCTCACCACAGTGAACAAACCGTACTAGTACTTCACTATGATGTTCCACCTCCGTACTACATTACAATGTCCGACTTCCTTATTCCATTAAGATGGGTTTGGTACACCATTACAATATCCTGCTTTGGCATTCCTTTACAGGATTCGGTTTCGGTATGTCGTTGCAGCGTTTGTTTTCGGTATGCCGTTCGCGTCCTGCTTCGGTACAGCATGGCAGTGCTGGTCTGCATATGTTCGGAATGCTGGTGTTAGATCTGGGATTACAGATCCCACACCGGTACACTTCATTTCAGCGTCGGGTATTATGTGGGACAGGGTCCGATCCGAACATGAATCGTTTTCAATTTTCGATGTTCATGTTGCAAAAACCGTTTCGGAGTGGTAAGTTCTGAATACATTTTCCTGAACAATTTTCCTTGTGTAGATACAGCCAACATGATTCCCCAGGCTGCATGACCGTCGTAGTCGATGCGCTCCTAAACTCCGATTAGTTCCTCAGCCGAGACACTTCATTGCATTGTCTCGGCATCCCTTGATACACCTGTGCTGGATGTTCCAGTTTGGGTACTCTGATGTTGTGTCCCGGTGTCGTCCTGCAGCGTGCCCGTAGTATGGCACGCTGCAGGGTCCGTAGTATAGTATGACCTTTCGCTGCGGGCTGTACGACCGTCGGTCTGGCGTCCGAGAGCGTCCTGAACGGCGCCAGTGGCCCTGACACGGCGCGGGGTACTCGGTCAGCAGCGTGACAAGCCGAGGCGGCCGGCGAGTGTCCGTTGCCGGCCGACACGGCAGAACACGGCGCGGGGAACTCGGTCAGCAGCGTGACAAGCCGAGGCGGCCGGCGAGTGTCCGTTGTCGGCCGACACGGCAGAACACGGCGCGGGGTACTCGGTCAGCAGCGTGACAAGCCGAGGCGGCCGGCGAGTGTCCGTTGCCGGCCGACACGGCAGAACACGGCGCGGGGAACTCGGTCAGCAGCGTGACAAGCCGAGGCGGCCGGCGAGTGTCCGTTGCCGGCCGACACGGCAGAACTCGGTCAGCAGCGTGACAAGCCGAGGCGGCCGGCGAGTGTCCGTTGCCGGCCGACACGGCAGAACACGGCGCGGGGAACTCGGTCAGCAGCGGACAAGCCGAGGCGGCCGGCCAGTGTCCGTTGCCGGCCGACACGGCAGAACACGGCGCCGCGCTGATTTGTCTCGTGTCCCTCCCACCAGTCGGCGCTCCGACCGGGCCACGGCGCGGACTGGTGAGATAGCGCACCTTTTTCTTCTCAGTCGATGCAGGCGTCAGGGACGGTCAAATTAAATCTGGACGCTGGGGTACTGGGTGTTGGATAGCGCCTCTCGGAAAATGATCGAGGTAAATGCTGCGGAGCGAACTGTCCTCTCCACCGGTCAGTCTCGCGAGTGGCCGCATACCATTTCAGACATTACACCGGAGCAAAGGTCAGACTATCGATCTGTGATGCGATGCCCAGCTGGGAGGCGGTGTTCTGTCGAACGTCGGCAGTGTCTGACCTGGTCAGTGGCAGTGCAGACGCGGCGCCGGCACGGTCGATGCCGCAGTCACCGGGACCGGCCATCTGGTGACGTGGCCATGTGTACCGTATCGGGCAGCGATGGCGGCTCCTGAATTGGACCACTCGAGATGCGTGACGCTCGCGTTGTGACGTCACTTGTGCCGTGGTCCGCGGCCTGGGTCTGTTCCCCTTCCTCTCAACTTGACGTTGACACGCCGCCTGGTATGTGGGTCTGTACCGCCGGGTGTGCGGGTCTGGCCACCGGGTGTGCGGGTCTGTACCGCCGGGTGTGTGGGTTTGCATCGCCGGGTGTGCAGATCTATTCCACCGAGTGTGTGGCTGTTGTGCCGCCGGGCCTGTGGGTCTGTATCTTGTCAAGCTAAGTCAGCAAGTCTAACACTGGCAACTGCAATAGAACCAAATAATGCCAGTTGGTTTCGCCAGATACCAAACGATAGATATGACTGGAGCCGGGTTAAAATACCCAATGCCTGGTACATGACTTCTATTGTAGCGCATGGTTTTATGATGATGAACCAGTACCATCAGTTTTATGGCCATGCACCCTATCTACATAATTTTATTTAAAATGTGTTCACTGACAATGGAAGCAATACCAAGACTTACCTCAAAGATATTATTTTTTTGTATTGTCAGGTTCCCATAGATAATAGCAAAATTCCAAAACAAAGCACCTGTGAAAATGCATATTTTAATACTTACCTGCCTTATCCCCCCCACCCACCCTCCAAAAGAGGAAGTAGGGAAATTGCTGTGATGAACAATATTTATTTCATTTATTTGTTTGCTAATATGTAACACTTTACACACCACGTCCAGTATTTTTATCTTTCTACTATTGGAATCACTTCCATCTTCCATGGTTAGATTGTCTGGCCTACAAGCGCTGGCTGATCAGCTTTAGTCTTCATGCTACACTCTTTGACATTAGGATTTAGCATTTTATAAAATCTACCGAGCATAAAAAGCCAATAAATAAATAATTAATGAATGCGTTGACGGCATACAAGTCTTGTAACAGCATCATTCATCGAAGAAATTAATGGCATGCAAACCCCGTAACCACAACTAAACTGTTTCTATAATTAGTGCCATTGCAAATCAAGGTTCTTGAGACGAACCCAGTTCGTCTCAAGGTGCCTGAAAAATTGGTAGAAATCTGAAATCGTTTTTTTTATGTGCTGTAATGCATTGTAAATGACTTCATCGACAAAGTATTGAAGCTGGGAAACTGTAAGCATGCTTGGTGTTATTGCAAACGACGAAATCGTTCGTGAAAATGTTTTTAAAACTTGCTCTGACACTGCTATCAATATAAACCTCTTAGGTCCAATATAACCCATTTGGGTTGACGAACCCTAAAACTCCAATATTCAATTAATCAATAAATAAACAAATATATGTTTCAATAATTGAAGACTATTCATGTTGGAATCGGCCCTCGTCCACAGAATTCCGGACGACAAAACCTTCCACAATTTGTCGTGTGCGCCACTAATGACCAAACTAATAATAACCGCATCTCAAGCTTCCATCTTGGTATGTGACTTCAATCAGTAATGACGTCATGCAATGAAGGGACAAGAAAAGTAATTGCGCAACGTTGAACGAAGCCTCCCGGAATTCTGCTGATAAGAATATAGATAAACTCAAAACATATCAAAATAATTTATGTTTGCCAAGCAATCATATCACATAAAAGCCGTCCAAATGGCTCCAGATTCACGATGTATAATTACAATACTTCACCGCCTGATTATCAACTTTGTGTAGCTGTTGCTATGCTACCTTCTTTATCAGCCATTCTTGTCGAGTGACTGTCATGCCTTTCTTATGGTGGGTAAGTGAGGTGCAATCTGGTATTGATTTTAATACCTGATGTTGCTCAAGTGCATTGCTGTGCATTTTCGGTTCCAAAAGTTTGGGTATTTGCCACCTCTAGTCTGCACCGCCGGGTGTGCGGGTCTGTACCGCCGGGTGTGTGGGTCTGTACTGCCAGGAGGGCGGGTATGTACCGCCGGGTGTGCGGGTATGTACCGCCAGGTGTGCGGGTATGTACCGCCGGGTGTGTGGGTCTGTACCACCGGGTGTGCAGGTTTGTACCGCCAAGGCGTGCAGGTCTGTACGGCTAGGTGTGCATATATGTACCGCCGGGTGTGCAGGTATGTACCGCCGTGTGTGTGGGTCTGTACCGCCGGGTGTGCATGTTTGTACCGCCAAGGCGTGCAGGTCTGTACGGCTGGGTGTACGGATCTGTACCGCCGGGTGTGCAGGTCTGTACCGCCAGGTGTACGGGTCTGTACCGCCGGGTGTGCAGGTCTGTACCGCTGGGTGTGCAGGTCTGTACCGCCAGGTGTGTGGGCCTGTACCGCCGGGTGTGCAGATCTGTACCGCTGGGTGTGCAAGTATGTACCGCCAGGTGTGCAGGTCTGTACCGCCAGGTGTGCGGGCCTGCACCACTTGGTGTGCGGGTCCGTACGGCTGGGTGTACGGATCTGTACCGCCGGGTGTGCAGGTCTGTACCGCCAGGTGTGCGGGCCTGCACCACTTGGTGTGCTGGTCCGTACGGCTGGGTGTACGGATCTGTACCGCCGGGTGTGCAGGTCTGTACCGCCAGGTGTGCGGGCCTGCACCACTTGGTGTGCGGGTCTGTACGGCTGGGTGTACGGATCTGTACCGCCGGGTGTGCAGGTCTGTACCGCCAGGTGTGCGGGCCTGCACCACTTGGTGTGCTGGTCCGTACGGCTGGGTGTACGGATCTGTACCGCCGGGTGTGCAGGTCTGTACCGCCAGGTGTGCGGGCCTGCACCACTTGGTGTGCGGGTCTGTACGGCTGGGTGTACGGATCTGTACCGCCGGGTGTGCAGGTCTGTACCGCCAGGTGTACGGGTCTGTACCGCCGGGTGTGCAGGTCTGTACCGCTGGGTGTGCAGGTCTGTACCGCCAGGTGTGTGGGCCTGTACCGCCGGGTGTGCAGGTCTGTACCGCTGGGTGTGCAAGTATGTACCGCCGGGTGTGCAGGTCTGTACCGCCAGGTGTGCGGGCCTGCACCACTTGGTGTGCGGATTTGCTCGGCCACTGGCTGCGGGTGGCCGAGCGCCGGCCGGCCGATATGTGCCGCGTCCTCGATGACAGCAACCGTCCAAACCGGTCGTTTGGCACACGTCTGGTGAACGGCGCCGCCGCGCCTGAGGTCACCGCTGACGCCGGTGGTCAGCAGGAGACACGCAGCGGTGCGGACCGGACAGCCCAGTCCCCGGCAGGACCGCATTTTATTGTTGTTTGGCATTTGTAGTCTTCGTATCATGGATTTGGAGAGGACAATTTTCGGACCATCATATTCGGGGAGTATAGTGTCCTTTTTGGTTGCATAGAAAAAAAGAGGAACCTTGGGTTCCCTTACCGCGTATTCGACTGCCAGACCATAAAGCGTCGACATCCTTTCATGCCGGTTGGCCACTGGTCGAGTCGGTCATCCTGACGGTTGTGGAATTCGAACTCACGATCTTACGATCAATAAGGAGCGCCCTACCGACTGAGCTACCATAGACTGCTGTTTGTACTCAACAGAGGTGCCTACCTAATGTTTGATTTGCTCATTGGAAATACCGGACTTACGAATGACAAGCATACCAAAACAAGTCAGTGGGTATCGAGAACAACAGCACTAGTTTTCTTCAAGCATATAGCGGAAGAAATGTCAGGGTTTGAAACCCACATGGCTGGATATTTTATGTGAAGCGATGAGGTCGCACCATGCCATTATAAAACAGCGTCATTCATCCTTCCAGCGGAAAAAATGAGAGGGCAGTTTCCCCGTGAGGATAACGTTCTAAATGACAAAAATTCATGCCATGCTTGTTTTTTGTTCAGCGCTGATCCACGATCAGCGTTCCACCAGAGTCCCGCAGCGGCACTGACCAAGCGTGATGTGTCGATTGACAAGGCGCTGACTACGCTCAGACTTCCTCAGCCGCCGTCCGCGCTCTAACGGCCTGACTGAGACAGTTGTTGCGGAGCCTCCTTGACGCCGTACACGCGCAACAAATTGGTTTCCAACAATTCAAGGTGCTGGTCTGAATCCGGCCTACGAATACAAAGTCCACACTGCAGGCTCGCAGTCCGCCACATCGTGGTTCCATAGTCTACGCTGCGGGGAAAGTGTACGCCAGTCTACACCGTCGATCCTCCCTGGGTGCTCAACCATCACGTCATCCGGTTCCGGCCTGGCCGGAAGTGGCCGGTGCCGGGTGGCGGCCGATCCGCCAGAAGTGCCCGCTGTGGCGGGCGGCGGCCGACCCGCCAGAAGTGCCCGCTGTGGCGGGTGGCGGCCGACCCGCCAGAAGTGCCCGCTGTGGCGGGCGGCGGCCGACCCGCCAGAAGTGCCCGCTATGGCGGGCGGCGGCCGACCCGCCAGAAGTGCCCGCTATGGCGGGCGGCGGCCGACCCGCCAGAAGTGCCCGCTGTGCCGGGCGGCGGCCGATCCGCCAGAAGTGCCCGCTATGGCGGGCGGCGGCCGACCCGCCAGAAGTGCCCGCTGTGCCGGGCGGCGGCCGATCCGCCAGAAGTGCCCGCTGTGGCGGGCGGCGGCCGACCCGCCAGAAGTGCCCGCTGTGCCGGGTGGCGGCCGATCCGCCAGAAGTGCCCGCTGTGGCGGGCGGCGGCCGACCCGCCAGAAGTGCCCGCTGTGCCGGGTGGCGGCCGATCCGCCAGAAGTGCCCGCTGTGGCGGGCGGCGGCCGACCCGCCAGAAGTGCCCGCTGTGGCGGGTGGCGGCCGACCCGCCAGAAGTGCCCGCTGTGGCGGGCGGCGGCCGACCCGCCAGAAGTGCCCGCTGTGGCGGGCGGCGGCCGACCCGCCAGAAGTGCCCGCTGTGGCGGGCGGCCGCAGCTGTCAACACGGGCCGGCGTGTCGCCGACCTCGGCGCCGCCGCGGCCGCACCGGCCGCGGCGGCGCGGCAACAGCCGGCTGTGGCCGGCACGGACGCTCGTTTTCCGGCGGCTGGCCGGTCGCGTGCCGCACGCCATGCCTCTGTCGGCACAGCCAGTCATCATTATCGCCGCCGACCATTATCATTGTGGGAGGGCTTATCTGTGCTGGCGGGTCCGCTGCCGGACACCTCGTGCCGGCCGGGTAGCGTGGACCTGTGACCATTGACCATGGCCGCTGTCATGGGTGGTGAGCGCAGCAGCTGGGTGACGTGGTGATGCGGTGCCGTGTACGGACACGCTCGGTAAGTGCGGTTGTTCGAGTATTGCTGTCGCTATCCGCCAGCGACCCCGGCCCTCTGATTCCGACAAGCGGCGGCGGATCAGCCGGTTCGCCGTGGCAGAAGTGTCTGCTTTAGTTGACCGCATACTTTAGTTGGCCACATACTTTAGTTGGTTTTGGTGTTTTAGTTGGTTCGCGGTGACTGTCGACCGTGACAAAGAAGAAGAACCTTGGATTCTTTTGCGACGTATTCAACTGCTAGGTCATATAGCATCGCCAGCCTCTCACGCCGATTGGTCGCGGGTGGACTCGGTAATGCCGCCGGTTGCGGTATGCGAACCCACAATCTAGTAATCAAGAGCCCGACACCCAACCGACTGAGCTACCGCCACCCCGACCGTGACGATATTGTGGATTGAAGATGAGTGGCACCCCTCCCCTCCCCGCCACCGCCACCGCCACCGCCACCGCCACCGCCACCGCTACCGCCACCGCTATCCACATGGATTCCGCACCGACTTGAGGTCAAGCCCAGCAAATTTCGAACTTCTTGATAAAAACGCAGGCAGTGTGATCTTTTGCAATGCAATCAATGCATGCGATCTAGTTCAGATGTAGTTGCACTATTAAAATAGCTCTGCCATTCTCTACATATGACACCCTCCGGGGCCCATCAAGTTGTTCAAGTAGTGTTATTAGCAGATGAAACTGACGCTTTACGAGCCTGCATCATGTACCGTTTACAGTCGGCATGAATATTAATTAATGAATGAATACCACATTCACTGCTGGCCGAGACGGTTTGCGGGACTTCCGCCCACTGCGCGGTCTGTACAGAGGATAACTATTGCTTTGTACGGTCTGTGCAGAGGCTAACTATAGCTTTGACAGCTCACTGGGATGTCAGCCAACTGCGTGCTGTGTGTGTAGGCTAGTGTGAGCTTTGACGGCTCACGGGGATGTCCGCCCACTGCGTGCTGTGTATGGAGGCTGGTGTGAGCTTTGACAGCTCACTGGGATGTCCGCCAACTGCGTGCTGTGTGTGGAGGCTGGTATGAGCTTTGCTAGCTCACTGGGATGTCCGCCCACTGCGTGCTGTGTGTGGAGGCTAGTGTGAGCTTTGACTGCTCACTGGGATGTCCGCCCACTGCGTGCTGTGTGTGAAGGCTGATGTGAGCTTTGACAGCTCACCGGGATGTCCGCCCACTGCGTGCTGTGTGTGGGGGCTGGTGTGAGCTTTGACAGCTCACTGGGATGTCCGCCCACTGCGTGCTGTGTGTGGAGGCAGGTGTGAGCTTTGACAGCTCACTGGGATGTCCGCCAACTGCGTTCTGTGTGTGGAGGCTAGTGTGAGCTTTGACAGCTCACTGGGATGTTCGCCAACTGCGTGCTGTGTGTGGAGGCTGATGTGAGCTTTGACAGCTCACTGTAGTCACGATGCTGGATCAATTCACGTTGCGTCATTTCGTGTGCGTGAACGTGTTCATGTGCGTGCACGTGAGCGTGTTCATGTGCGTATGCGCATGCGTATGCGCTCTGGAGGGAATGAATGGGGCGGCCGGGTAGTTGCCGGTAGCCGCCGGTAGCCGCCGGTAGCCGCGTGTCATGTCCCACCACGCGGTGACAACGCCGAGGTGGCGTGTACCCAGCGTTAAAATAATGATTTTTCGTTAGGTGTGAGATGTCGAAACGAGCAAAGTGGGATGTCGAAATTTTCCACGGAATTAGTGTCATTTAAAATGCTTTTGATGTCCTTCCAACTCAAATTTGATCCAATGGCTTACTTATGACTGTACCCTTATCATTTATTTTGCGATTCATAATTTAGGAAGAGCTATACTCGGGATGGGGAGAAAAAACATACGCTTGAAACTGCAATTGTATACCATATCGCATCATAGGCAATCCCTTTACCTGAAATTTCGTTGCGAAATGTTCGTGTATCACCATCCCTTACTGAGAGCATGAGTATGCTACTTATGAACGAGATATTGTAAGAAAGGAGACACGAAGACTTCATAAGCATGCATCATGAAGCAGGATGTTGATACTTCTTGAAGAAGGATGTCGATTGAGTATTCAGAAAGTGGTATATTCCACCCTAATTCACGAATAATTTATCACTGCGTGTACCTAACGGCTGGCCCTAGTGGAACGGTGTGCTGCGCGCGCGAGCCGGCTGCGCGGCGCCGAGCCTCGTTGCCACCACGTGTCGCATCTCGTCGAGGTCAGTTAGCCTGCTGGGCGTGCGGTGCGTCTGCGGCGGGGCCAGCTGCCGTGCCGCCGTTGTCGCCGCGCCGGTGGCCAGTGTGGTGACCAGAGGTGGTATGAGCGGCTGCGTGTCGCCGGTGGCCGGCGTGGGGACCGGAGGTGGGAGGGGAGGCTGCGTGCCGCCGGCGGCCAGTGTGGTGTCCGGAGGTGGGAGGGGAGGCTGCGTGCCGCCGGTGGCCGGTGTGGTGTCCGGAGGTGGGAGGGGAGGCTGCGTGCCGCCGGTGGCCGGTGTGGTGACTGGAGGTGGGAGGGGAGGCTGCGTGCCGCCGGTGGCCAGTGTGGTGACCAGAGGTGGGAGAGGAGGTTGCGTGCTGACGCCACACCCCTGCCGACAGCGCTGCGAGCTCGGCCGGTGCCATGAACGGACTGAGTCTGACGGAGCTGTGCTGCCTGTTCTGCTGTCCGCCGTGTCCGTCACGGATCGCCGCCAAGCTGGCGTTCCTGCCGCCCGAGGCCACCTACAGTCTGATGGCCGACGAGTCGGGCGACAAGCACAAGATCATTCTCACAGACCGCGCCGACTGGCTCTACACCGACAAGGAGAAGGAGGTCATGGAGGCGTTCTACGCGCGCACCAGTAAGGGCAACCGGATCGCGTGCATGTACATCAAGTGCTGTCCGGCCGCCAAGTACACGGTGCTGTTCTCGCATGGAAACGCGGTCGACCTGGGCCAGATGAGCAGCTTCTACCTGGGCCTGGGCTCGCGCATCAACTGCAACGTCTTCAGCTACGACTACTCGGGCTACGGCGACGGCACGGGCCGGCCGTCCGAGAAGAACCTGTACGCCGACATCGAGGCCGCCTGGCAGGCGCTGCACGCGCGCTACGGCGTGCCGGCCGACTCTGTGATCCTGTACGGCCAGAGCATCGGCACCGTGCCCACCGTCGACCTGGCGTGTCGACACGAGTTCGCCGGCGTCGTGCTCCACTCGCCGCTCATGTCCGGCATGCGGGTCGCCTTCAAGACGCAGCGAACCTGGTTCTTCGACGCGTTCCCCAGGTGAGTGCCGTCACAGACGGCGGTGACATGCGGGTGGTGGAAGCCGACTGTGCTCACCTGTTGGCTGTCGTCATTGGTGTGGGGGATGGGAAGGGCGGATGTGGCTGTTGGTGATACAACGCGGTCGCTAATCCGCTCATAGACCCCAGCGTTGGATACAGTGGGTATGTATACAGCTCGGCTGGCTACCCGGGTTCGTACACCTCGTATCGCTGCTGTTTACCAATGTCAAGAACGACACGCTTGGATGCAGACACGAGAAGCAGAATTGGGAGATAAAAACATCGAGTTCTTCGACTGCGCTGACAGCTGCTAGCAATCGTTGCGCGACTGCGGTCGTAACTCGGTTGTCCGCTTTTTTACGTCACTACATGAGTGCAGCCATCATGCGGCCAAAGCCACGCTGCCAGCTGCCAATCTGTGAGCCGCGGTATCACTCTCCAAGTCACGTCAACGTTGTCTAAACCAAATAGCGCCACCATTCTTTACACCACGCCGCTGCCATCCCACGGCTATTGGCTAGTGGAAGCCCTAGTGCCGATATTTGATGGCGAGCTGTATGACCAACGCAGTCGATGCGCCCCGGAGTCCGGATTTGATGGCGAGATTCCAAACCCTGTTTCCATAGTTACCAGACAAATGCGTCAGCCACAAGGCGTTCCAGTTCATCTATGCAACTGTCAGCTACCTAACGTACAGACATACATACACTGGGAGTATCATTGTCGATGGCCAACAGATTTCGTTGTGCATCTGTTGCCCCGATGCCCCGCCCTCAGTTGTGAAGGAATCGGTCGTTCATAATGGACTCTAAGCGGACATCTGTGGATACGCCGGCATTTGTAATGTGCTTGGACTGGGTTCAGGCAATCCGACCCAGTGCAGTAAATAACTGCGGCAGTTTGTGTTGAATGTGTCTTGTTTCTGTGAGTGGATGTTTAGCGCTACCTATCGGCGGACATCACGCTGCCTCGTGCTTCGTGGTGTGTCTCAGCGAGCGTCTGATGAATCACATCGGCCGAGCAGGAGGTCGTGACGCGTCGTGTGAGGCAGAATACATCGACTCGCCGCCGTGCCCTGTGAAGCGTCTGCGACACGCATGCCTGCGGTGTTTGCGCGCAGTAGGTGCGCAGTGGTTGGTGGCGGGCTTGGCTGTGTCCCGCATGTGCTGGAGAGGACGGGCTGTGTGTCACCATCCCATGCCACCTGGAAAGTCACCGCATGCTCTCCTGTCGCTGGCTGTCGTCGATGTGTGTCGAGGTCGGGAGAGCAAATCCATCCATGCTTAGCGGTCGGTGAATGTATGCTCAACCGGTGTTGATCGAGATTGTTGTGATATGTTTGCATCAATGGAATGTGGATAACGACATCTGAAGGCCGGCGAATAGCTTCTGAACATTGCCAGCTGCAATCGATGCTGTATTTGGGTTGCATTGGGGATGTAATGGCTTCATCCACTGATCCATTGAGGACGAGGAAAAGAGACAAGTCCTTCATAGGGTAGGAGTCCTTGTTTCACAACCCAAGTTAAGTAGCCAAGGAAAAAAAATATTGTATCACATCATAATGTATCACATCATCGTGTGGGAGAATCTGCCTACCTGAAATCGAGAACCTTGGAAAACCACCAAGACGCATGCTCTGATTGTTGACGCATAGTTAATTCTGGTAATCTCATCTTTCCAGTCGTTCGAACTGGAGAACTCTTAATTTGCACAACCCTCCGTACAATTGCTTCATTTCGGGAAATGAAAATACCTTTTTAGTCACCAATAGTGTTCAAAGGAATATAAGGCGGTATCCTAATAAATTGGTGTTGTAGCTTCATACCATTACTCTTGATGCTCAATTATCGTCAAACTATCTATTATCCAAGGCTCCTGATATCTCCAGTGTTTTAGAACTACTTTAGCACGAGCACTGGAGGGTGGGGGGGGGCGCGAAATCCGCCCACCCCTCCGGTTTCTCGTAAATAACTCCCGATTTTACTGGTCGATATACGCCATTTTTTTGCGTACCTGCTCAGAAGTTTCCGGCGCGTCGTTTAAAGTAAGAATAACGGAAATCGTCCAAACATTATTCGAGTTAGAAGCCGTTAAAGTCAAAACATTTCGTAGCGTCAGACCACAAAAATCGGCGCTGATGCGCTTCCCGTATATCGGCAAAAGGGAAGTGTGCTTGACAACACTAGGGACTTGTTTGATGTATATTGTTATGCTAAATAGTTTCAAGGTCATCTTAGGTCACCGAGGTCAAGTCAGGACAAGTTCATGACATGTCAATTGAACCAAACTTGGTCAACTGGAATGTTGTCATAAATGCAAATGGCTGTCATGCGATTGATGTCATTTTGCATGTTACTCCCTACACATCCTGAAAACTACTGTTTGTGTCATTGTTGGTTGGTTGGTTATTGGGGTTTTAGGGCGCATCAACTGCATTGGTTATAGAGCGCCCATAACAAATTTGTGTAATTGTGTACCTAAGCGTTTCCATACTTCATTCATGTACTTCACTCCTTTCTTCGCGAAGCCGATTGCGTCGAGCCGTCCGACGGAGCAGTCGGGCGGGCGGCCCGGTTCCGGTAACTGGAACAGGTAACTGACCTGATAAAGTGATGTTATATAGGTGACCTGAGGTCAAATGCCGGGTCTAGTATCTGTATTGCATCATTAGTAATGTCCAAAACATTACTGATGACCATTTTGGAGCATTTAAACAATCTCAGCGATCCATAACAATGACAAGCCAAGCCACGCAAAACAAGCAAATTGTGACATATGTGGCCTCATTTGACCTTGAAGATGTTGACGTAAGATCATGAAATTTGCACACAATAGAATTCACTACCGTACCCATCCACCCTGAGAATTCCGTTACTCTAGCTTTAATAGGAGTCGAGATCTTAGGGGGAGGCGGATCCGCCCCCCCCCCCCCTCCAGTGCGCTTAATTTTCAGAGGCCCTCCAGGGCGCGTGTTAAATCCCAAACCACATCAATCTGATTGTGGTGTACAGAGGCTCACCTAAAGGTACCGCATCACCTGATCACTGAAAAACGCATTCCCTGTGTGGGCGATCCGGCTCGATCGAAAATTGCCCAACCATGGCACTCTAGGTACCCGTATCCCTCCTGACATCAGTTTTTGATGCGCCTCAGGCGGTAACTTCCCCATCCCGTTCATTTTCCGGATTATTTTCCAGCCAGTCATTGGCATTGTGCACGTGGCGTCTTGTATCGGTCGGACCCGATGTCGCGAGGCCCCCCCCCCGGGGGGACAGCTCCGTCCGGTCGGAGCCAGCCGTCCAAATCCCAGTCTGGTGGCGACAGCAGCCTCCCAGCGGCTGACATTCTCGATAACGAGTACGCGGAAATGGCACACGTCAGTGAAACTGCTGCACCCGGGGAAGTCACCTCTATGAAGAATGAGAAGTTCTGAATGTTTGTGCAACGGTCTTATGCTTGGTCCTTTCGCCGTTCAATGAATGACTATCTACGTCTCTCATTGTCAGTGCAGAGATACTCAACGTGGATTTCGATCTGGGAGATCTTGCTTAACGAACCTACTAGAGTTGATGGGGTATGTAACTAGAGAAGTTGACAATCAAAGCAGGATAGATGTTGTGTACTTAGATTTAGCAAAGTTTTTGATGAAGTTCTACACAAGCATCTTATTCACTGACTAGAACAGCATGGAATTGATGGAAAAGTTATAGGTTGGATTGAAGCATGGTTAATGGAAAGAAACAAATGATATTATTAGATGGATGTAAGCCTAAGTTGAACGATGTTTTCGGTGGAGTGCGGTGTTTTCAAATTAATTTTGTGTTAGGTGTCCTATGTAAGACAAAATGCCAGCGATAAGGAAAAAAGAAAAATTAAGGTACTTAGACGTACATTTTGGGGCACATGAAATGCTGAATCCCGACTTGTTGAACTCTCGACTAACTGAGTGAATGGACTATTTCATGTGTGAATAAAAAAAAACAGGGAAGCATTTTTTTCGGGTGTAATATCTACAGCTTAGAAATACTCTATACATCCTGCATGATCCTATCCCCGAACATGCACACGATTCAAGTGTAGCTTGGTATTAGGATGTAGACAAGATATCGGAAACGATTTAAGAAGAAGCTGTGTTGGGCGGCAACTTGCACCCAACTGTAGGAATTTGAGAACCCTGGTGGAGTGCCACAGAGCTATGTTCTAGATCCACTTCTCTGTATCATCTTTGTGAACAACATTGAGGTAGGGCCGAGGAATAAATAGGGTGTTTAAATTTGCTGATTAATTCAAGCACGTATGTGAGGTCAATGTAGGTGAGGTGCATCTAGTAATATTCAACCAGACTTGGAGGACTAAAAGTGGGCGAATAAATGACATGTCTTTCAATTATGATAAGTGTAAGGTTCTGCATCTGTTGTCTAGAGGTGAGACATTTGAATATACAATGAGAGATATGAAAATCGGTGTCATTGAAGAGGAAAGAGACTAGGTGTGTTAGTTTCAAATGCTCTTAAAGAAGAAAAACAACGCACCTCAGCTGGGAGCAGAGCAATCAGACGGCTAGGAATGATTAATTTGAGTGCGGGCTATAAGAGCAGTGAAGTCATGAAAAACCGTACTTAGCATATGTGCGACCACACTTGAAATATTATGTACAGGGATGGAGCCCTTAAGTAGAAAGGGATATGATGTGCTAGAAAGAGTGCAGTGCAAAGCCACTAGACTTATCAGTGGACTAGGTAGCTTAGAATGTGGAGAAAGTCGTATAACATTATAGATGTACTCACTCAAGTGTAGGAGAATAAGGGGTGATACAGTTGAACTGTTTATAATCGTTAGAGGATTAGATAATGTCAATCTGAATGATGTTTTTTCTGTTTAGCGTAAATTCGGGTTGGACAAGTCGGGCTGGACAAATTTATAAAGAAAAACAACGTAAATCAGCTAGGAACGGGTACATCAGAATGCTAGGGATCATTAATAAGAGTGCGGGCTAAAAGAGCAATGAAGTCATGAAAAACCGTACTAAGTATAGGTGCGACTCCACTTGGTATATTCTGTACAGGCATGGAGCCCTTACGTAGAAAGGGATATAGATACGCCAGAAAGTATGTAGGATAGTTGAGCGCCAACAGGGGTTGTTGATCAATGGAAGTGTACTGGAATAGGTTGCCTGCTGACGTTGAGAGTCCCTCATTGAATGCATTTAAAAATAGGGTTGACAAATTTGCTTTGTTAGAGAATCTTGTTTTTGAGTTTTAATTAGTAATGGGTGGGGTTAGATTCCTGCTAGTAAGTGTACACTGTGCATGTCATTTTAAGCAGGCATGTATACAGTTTGAAAATTATTGATGGAACATGGGTGTGGAAGAGTGTGTTATTCAATACCAAGTGCATGATGCTAGATAAGTTAGGATATATTGTTCCTTTGTATCTGGGTTATGGTATTGGTGGGGGGGGGGGGCGACGGTTTCCTTTGTTCTCGTCTTGTAGTATTTATTTCTTTACTATCCCTTTATAGGCTTAACTCGATGGCCCCTGGGACTCTTACTAGGCCCTTTCACTTTAACTGACTGTATGACCTGAATTAATATCGAATTCAAACTTGGATCAGCATTGGAGGACGTGCTTTGCCTGTATAATGCTTCGATTTTCCAAATATGTCACGAGGAAACATTATCTATGAATGACTTTCCACATATTCATTCTCAGTTTGACCTGCTAACCCGATTGGTAGTTATGTTTCCATTTTTACATTTCGTGTTATATTGGTGTGTGCATTTACCTTTAGCTTTCAAATATATATTTCGCAGGTAGGTTGTAATAAATGTATCCATGGACATTTAAACAGTGTATTGAAACGAGATAATGACTCAAATTTGATCTTACGTAGCTCCGTGACCTTCATACACGCGAAACCATTTTCGACACAAGATTCGCTCGTCAATTATAGGAAGTTTCAACTTAATTTCTTAAGCGGTTCTGAGTGAGCTTAAACAATTTAGGTGGATCAAATTGAGCACTGCACAGAAAGAGTGAAAACAAAGCGATTGAAGCAGCATATTGAGAAATGATGGAATCGCCGAACGCATAACCCGCCTTATTTTGACCAATATCCATCCTTTTAATATTTTTTTTCTTTAAAAATGTGGTGGCACATTCATAGCTGCAAAATGCTGCAACATTGGCTGCCACAAAATGGCCGGATTGAAGCGGAAGTTATCTATCCATTTTGCGTAGCTTCACAACATAATTGTTTTCCTGTACCGCATTTCTTCCCTTATATGGTATTGATTGGAGTGTGTCGGAGTCCTTTTGCTCGTCTCAATACCTTTGCCTTATGGGTTTGGTTCAGACGGACCCCTGTGGCTCTTATTAAGTCTGGTCACTTTATGACTGTATTACCACTGAGTGGACCAATGCTTGTGGTACTGCCATTGGGCCAATGTCTGCGTCTGGTCCTATTGCCAATGAACCAGTGTCTGCCTGTTGGTGCCACCAGTGCACCAGTGTCAACGTTCGCTAGCACAACCAGTGAGTCAGTGTGTTTGAGTGCTAGTGTCATTCAGCGCACGCTGTTAGCCCTCTGTCGTCCCTCATTTCCGGCACGGAGACATGAATGCCCGCAGTACGCAAAGTGCACTCTTTGTAATTGACAGCAGCCTAAGTTGACCTTTAACAAGGTACTCAACATCTATCTGAGATCCGGCCGTTCTCGAGTTGCCAGACATGTCTAGTATTTACTAGCGACGCGGCTCATTGGCTAATTACCGACTGAGGCGCGTGCTTTGTCCATTTTCTGCTGCCCTGGCTGCCCACCGGGCCTAGTCTATGTAGTCTACACTGGAGTCCAGACGCCATAGTTTCCCAGCCGTGCGGCGACTTCAAACGGAGCTGGCTGCGGATAGGCAACGGGTCGGAAAACATGCCACGTTAAAAAGCATATAAATATATATATAATATTATCTAGAAACATTTCACCCAATGGCAGGCTATTCCACCAGTCAATGCACAGCATACCATCACCGTTTCTATGCGTATGCTATGTGTATGCAAGTATGCTACCATTATTTATGGATAATGACACCCACTTTAACACGCGCCCTGGAGGGCCTCTGAAAATTATGCGCACTGGAGGGGGGCGGAATCCGCCCCCCCTAAGATCTCGGCTCCTATTAAAGCTGGAGAAACGAAATTCGCAGGGTGGATGGGTACGGTAGTGAACTCTATTGTGTGCAAATTTCATGACCTTAGGTCAATATCTTCAAGGTCAAATGAGGTCGCATTTGTCAAAATTTTCTTATTTTGCGTGGCTTGGCTTGTCATTGTTATGGATCGCTGTGATTGTGTTTAAATGCTCCAAAATGGGCATCAATGATGTTTTGGACATTACTAATGATGCAATGCAGATGCTAGACCCAACATTTGACCTCAGGTCACCTATATAGCAGCACTTTATCAGGTCAGTTACCTGTTCCAGTTACCGGAACCGGGCTGCCCGCCCGACTGCTCCGTCGGGCAGCTCGGCGCAATCGGCTTCATGAAGAAAGGAGTGAAGTACATGAATAAAGAAGTATGGAAACGCAATGACAATCAGTACAAATGACAAACAGTAGTGCATTTATGACAACGTTCCAGTTGATCAAGTTTGGTTCCATTAACCTGTCATGAACTTGACCTCGGTGACCTAACATGACCTTGAAACTATATAGGATAACAATATACATCAAACAAGTCGCTAGTGTTGCGAAGAACACTTCCCTTTTGCGAATATATGGGAAGCGCATCAGCGCCGATTTGTGTGGTCCGGCGCTAGGAATTTTTTTTTTACTAACTTGAGAAAAAAAATCGGCCAATTTCCATTTTTCTTGTTTTAAACGACGCGCCGTTCATTTCTAAGCAGGTACACAAAAAATCGCGTATATCGACCGGTAAAATCTGCAGTTATGTACGAAAAACCGGAGGGGTGGGCGGATTTCGCCCCCCCCTCCAGTGCGCGTGTTAAAGAAATGCACTGAAGTGCAACGTTTCAATGTGGTTAATTTCACTTTTACGTTCAGCACATATTATGCCGGTATTCACCCCCGCACAAAAGTAAGTATTTACTTTGAAGATATGATCATATGGCTGCAACGAATTGTAGGTGGATTGTTACCCTTACTGAAACATGTATAACGTTGTCGGTATGTACGCGTTATGTGACTTGCCATATGTGTTACCTGTACGCCTGCTATTAGAGCCCAAAGGCGTATCGGCTGCTCTGGCCATATACAGTGCACGGCGCCAACCGCAAATTGTGTCAAAGGAGGCGATGCCACCCCATGCGCCGTGTAACTAACAAAATTTAAACATTAAAAATAAGGAAGAGTTACGGAATTGATTAGAATAGTCACGTTAGAATTGATCGGATGAAAACAGGATGTGAACAGGTTATGGTACCATCGGCGCACGGGTGAACCGTGAGCACGCCAATGCGTATGCAATGCGGCTTATATTATCGCCCCCAACTCCATTGTGTTTTATCTTCTTTCCATGCATTAGTGGACCAATGAATGAATGAATGAATGGATGGATGGATGACTATGTGAATGCAGTTTCTGTTTAATGCACTTCGATATAACCAAAGTCTGCAAACATATAACGTAGCAAAGTGTCCACCCGGCAGTTGAACCTTCCCATCCTGTGAATTGCTCTTCCGGGCACCGATCCTGTGACTGGTACGGCCTGTGACTGGTACGGTCTGTGGCTGGTACGGCCTGTGACTGGTACAGTCTGTGGCTGGTACGGTCTGTGACTGGTACGGCCTGTGACTGGTACGGCCTGCGACTGGTGCGGCCTGCGACTGGTACTGTCTGTGCCAGGGCCCGGTCGGCGTATTTATGATATCTATCTGCGAAATGTAACAGCATGGCACTTATTGTCGGGTCAAACATACTCCATCGTGTGTCTTAATAAAACTTCAGTCGACGGTAACATCTAAAAGATCTTGGATCTGGGTCTTCAATTTGTGGTGGAAAGTAAATTCCATTCATGGACTTATATATCTACATGACATCAAATGGAACGAAATCAACATTGTTTGAGAGGCCTGAGCTCACCAAACAACTACATCATTGCGGTTCAACGACATAGTTAAAACGGAGAGTTGAGCATGGTGCCAGCGCTCTGACACGGCCGCTCCGACCTTCCGGGCCTGTAGCCAGTCGACCCTCACCATCGGTGGCTTAATAAAGGCTGCCCCGTTGCCGAGGCCCCGACCTTACGGGCCTGTAGCTAGTCGACCCTCACCATCGGCGGCTGAATAAATGCTGCCCCGTTGCCGAGGCCCCGACCTTACGGGCCTGTAGCTAGTCGACCCTCACCATCGGCGGCTGAATGAAGGCTGCCCCGTTGCCGAGGCCCCGACCTTACGGGCCTGTAACCAGCCGACCCTCACCATCGGCGGCTGAATAAAGGCTGCCCCGTTGCCGAGGCCCCGACCTTACGGGCCTGTAGCTAGTCGACCCTCACCATCGGCGGCTGTCTCTGTCTCTGTCTCTGTCTCTGACTGTCTCTGTCTCTGTCTCTGTCTCTGTCTCTGTCTCTGTCTCTGTCTCCGTCTCCGTCTCCGTCTCCGTCTCCGTCTCCGTCTCAGTCTCAGTCTCAGTCTCAGTCTCAGTCTCAGTCTCAGTCTCAGTCTCCGTCTCCGTCTCTCTCTCTCTATCTCTATCTCTATCTCTCTCTCTTTTTCCCTCTCTTTCTCTCTCTTTTTCCCTCTCTTTCTCTCTCTTTCTCTCTCTTTCTCTCTCTTTCTCTCTCTCTCTCTTTCTCTCTTTCTCTCTCTCTCTCTCTTTCTCTCTTTCTCTCTCTTTCTCTCTCTCTCTTTCTCTTTCTCTCTTTCTCTTTCTCTCTTTCTCTCTTTCTCTTTCTCTCTTTCTCTTTCTCTCTCTCTTTCTCTCTTTCTCTTTCTCTCTTTCTCTCTTTTCTCTCTTTCTCTGTCTCTTTCTCTGTCTCTTTCGAGGTCACAGAAGGTCTTTCTTGGTATAACCTAAACCATACATGCTTCGAGCACTATATTATTTCTGAGATAAACAGGTAAAACCTACCATAATATATTGAATACTAATGAAGCAATTCGTTTTAATCAGCTTTTATAGCTGTTCCATAAGTTACAAGAAGTATTTGTTGTTTGGTAAAGTGTGAATGCAATGTTGAATGAAATTGTGGCAATGTTTATACTATAAAACATAGCTTTATAGTAAAATTGATTGAAGTCATTTCATGTCGTCAAATCCGATTTCCAGATTTCGCAGTCGAGGAAATTAACAGATGTCCGAATCTCCAACTCAAGTTGTGGTGCCAATATTTCATTGTTTGAGCGGTGTTCTCGTAGCGGTTTGATGTGTTTTTGTGATAGTGTTTGACGTCTGAAGAATATGTTTGTGTCGTGCTTTGATTCACCTTTTTCCTGAAGGGGTGTTATCTGTTTGTATCTTATTCGTAGCCATCAGACTTCAGCTAATCTGCCACCTGGCAGCCACACCTTGAGCTCGCACAGGTGAGTGGAGTGGAGGCGTGGGCAGGCAAACTGATCGGCAGTTGCCCGTGTATTGAATTAGTTTGGTGTTAGTAGCATCGCTGGCAAATAAAAAACTTATTTCGCACTATTATTATATTTATGTTTGCTTGAAACTGTTAATTTACGCTGAAAATTATTCCACATCTTCCTCTAGCCTTTTGTGCCTGCGAGACCTTTGGGCAAATTACCGCCGTCAACGCGGCTACACAGAACAATCATCTCGTGCGCGCCGTCTCCGTGTCAGCCGGTGTCGGTCCCTCGGGATTGCTACACGGGTGGGTGCACCAGTTCGCCCGTCCTGGGTGCTTCCGGCTGCCGACTATGCTCGGATTGCGAGCGTGCGATGCCTGGAAGGCCTGCTGCTGTGTCTTGTGCTGCGCTGCCACCGGGCGAGCCATTGTTCTCATAGGCTGACCGGGCGGCCGCGGCATGCGGCGCTGTCAAAAGACCGCACTGTTTCCCGGAATGGACCAGACGCGTCGGCGTAATTCCGTGCTTCACACAGGCGCCGTTTACCGGTCGCCACACTGGCGGCCGCAGTCTGTTGGCGCGCATACCGTCACCGTGTGTACCGTCACCGCGTGTACCGTCACCGCGCATACCGTCACCGTGTGTACCGTCACCGTGTGTACCGTCACCGTGTGTACCGTCACCGTGTGTACCGTCACCGTTACGTCCGGTACCGTCACCGCGCATACCGTCACCGTGTGTACCGTCACCGTGTGTACCGTCACCGCGCATACCGTCACCGTGTGTACCGTCACCGTGTGTACCGTCACCGTGTGTACCGTCACCGCGCATACCGTCACCGTGCATACCGTCACCGTGTGTACCGTCACCGTGTGTACCGTCACCGTGTGTACCGTCACCGCGCATACCGTCACCGTGTGTACCGTCACCGTGTGTACCGTCACCGTGTGTACCGTCACCGCGCATACCGTCACCGTGTGTACCGTCACCGTGTGTACCGTCACCGTGTGTACCGTCACCGTGTGTACCGTCACCGTGTGTACCGTCACCGTGTGTACCGTCACCGTGTGTACCGTCACCGCGCATACCGTCACCGTGTGTACCGTCACCGTGTGTACCGTCACCGTGTGTACCGTCACCGCGTGTACCGTCACCGTGTGTACCGTCACCGCGCATACCGTCACCGTGTGTACCGTCACCGTGTGTACCGTCACCGTGTGTACCGTCACCGTGTGTACCGTCACCGTGTGTACCGTCACCGTGTGTACCGTCACCGCGCATACCGTCACCGTGTGTACCGTCACCGTGTGTACCGTCACCGCGTGTACCGTCACCGCGCGTACCGTCACCGTGTGTACCGTCACCGTGTGTACCGTCACCGCGCATACCGTCACCGTGTGTACCGTCACCGTGTGTACCGTCACCGCGCATACCGTCACCGTGTGTACCGTCACCGTGTGTACCGTCACCGCGCATACCGTCACCGTGTGTACCGTCACCGTGTGTACCGTCACCGCGTGTACCGTCACCGTGTGTACCGTCACCGCGCATACCGTCACCGTGTGTACCGTCACCGTGTGTACCGTCACCGTGTGTACCGTCACCGTGTGTACCGTCACCGTGTGTACCGTCACCGCGCATACCGTCACCGTGTGTACCGTTACCGCGCATACCGTCACCGTGTGTACCGTCACCGTGTGTACCGTCACCGCGCATACCGTCACCGTGTGTACCGTCACCGTGTGTACCGTCACCGCGCATACCGTCACCGTGTGTACCGTCACCGTGTGTACCGTCACCGCGCATACCGTCACCGTGTGTACCGTCACCGTGTGTACCGTCACCGCGTGTACCGTCACCGTGTGTACCGTCACCGCGCATACCGTCACCGTGTGTACCGTCACCGTGTGTACCGTCACCGTGTGTACCGTCACCGTGTGTACCGTCACCGCGCATACCGTCACCGTGTGTACCGTCACCGTGTGTACCGTCACCGCGCATACCGTCACCGTGTGTACCGTCACCGTGTAGTGTGTACCGTCACCGTGTGTACCGTCACCGTGTGTACCGTCACCGTGTGTACCGTCACCGCGCATACCGTCACCGTGTGTACCGTCACCGTGTGTACCGTCACCGTGTACGTACCGTCACCGTGTGTACCGTCACCGCGCATACCGTCACCGTGTGTACCGTCACCGTGTGTACCGTCACCGTGTGTACCGTCACCGCGTGTACCGTCACCGTGTGTACCGTCACCGCGCATACCGTCACCGCGCATACCGTCACCGCTCGTACCGTCACCGCGCGTACCGTCACCGTGTGTACCGTCACCGCGCATACCGTCATCGTGTGTACCGTCACCGCGCATACCGTCACCGTGTGTACCGTCACCGCGCATACCGTCACCGTGTGTACCGTCACCGTGTGTACCGTCACCGTGTGTACCGTCACCGCGCATACCGTCACCGTGTGTACCGTCACCGTGTGTACCGTCACCGCGCATACCGTCACCGTGTGTACCGTCACCGTGTGTACCGTCACCGTGTGTACCGTCACCGCGCATACCGTCACCGTGTGTACCGTCACCGTGTGTACCGTCACCGTGTGTACCGTCACCGTGTGTACCGTCACCGCGCATACCGTCACCGTGTGTACCGTCACCGTGTGTACCGTCACCGCGTGTACCGTCACCGTGTGTACCGTCACCGCGCATACCGTCACCGCGCATACCGTCACCGCTCGTACCGTCACCGCGCGTACCGTCACCGTGTGTACCGTCACCGCGCATACCGTCACCGTGTGTACCGTCACCGTGTGTACCGTCACCGCGCATACTGTCAGTGTAGCGCGCATGCCGTTACCGCCGTACCGTCACCGTGTGTACCGTCGCCGCGCATACCGTCACCGTGTGTACCGTCACCGCGCATACCGTCACCGCTCGTACCGTCACCGCGCATACCGTCAGTGTAGCGCGCATGCCGTTACCGCGCGTACCGTCACCGCGCGTACCGTCACCGCGCATACCGTCACCGTAGCCGCCGTGCAGATCTCCGACGCCGACGGAGATCGTGCGCCCACGGCTCCATCGGGGAGGCAGGAAGACGTGACCGGTGTGCTGTGTGTATGGATGGCTCCAATGCGATACATTATCGCGCTCGATACATCTGCGCGGTATTACGCTGTGAAGAGCTGTGGCCGGGAGCGATCCAATAAAAAATGTATTGTGCGGTTGACATTTAATCAAAGTGAAAGGCAAGCTATGACAAGATGATGGGCCGAGGTCTGAGAACGACGCTGCAGAGCAGCAGGGAAGTTCTTCCCTGTGGGCATTGCGTGATTTTCTAGATTTGACGAAGCTCTAGGTAGACGTCACAACTCACGGTTCTTCCAATTGGAAGATGTATTGCCATGTATCGTGTTTTGCGGAGAGGCATCGTGCCTGTATCGATCCCTGGCACTGAACTGCGTTTGTTATTGTAACAGGTCCGAGTGTGGCCGGACTGCTGACGTTTGCGGCCTGCAACTACAGTTGTGTGGGAAGTCGGGTGTGACTTTTGTAGTGACCCGACCGGTCGGGTGTGACTTTTGTAGTGACCCGACCTGTCGGGTGTGACTTTTGTAGTGACCCGTCCGGTCGGCTGCGACTTTTGTAGTGACCCTACCGGTCGGGTGTGACTTTTGTAGTGACCCGTCCGGTCGGCTGTGACTTTTGTAGTGACCCGTCCGGTCGGCTGTGACTTTTGTAGTGATCCGACCGGTCGGCTGTGACTTTTGTAGTGACCCGACCGGTCGGGTGTGACTTTTGTAGTGATCCGACCGGTCGGGTGTGACTTTTGTAGTGAACCGACCGGTCGGGTGTGACTTTTGTAGTGACCCGACCGGTCGGTTGTGACTTGTAGTGACCCGACCGGTCGGGTGTGACTTTTGTAGTGACCCTACCGGTCGGGTGTGACTTTTGTAGTGAACCGACCGGTCGGGTGTGACTTTTGTAGTGACCCGACCGGTCGGGTGCGTAGCTAACGAGTCGTCAAATGGTATATATCGATGGTAATTGCCTTCAAGTGCTTGCTGGGGGACTTCAATCTGGAATGGAAAGTTAAGGCGTATGTGAGACAACATGAAGTGCAACCCAATACAATCTTTTAGCACGCATTTTGTGTACGTCATAAGACAATTGTTTCGTCCGCAATGTACTGTGTACATTTATTGAATTCATCCACGTCGTGGCTTTTGCGGATCAGTGTATAGGCACGTAAGTTTACACAGTGTACGGGCATCTTAATCACACAGGCGTCAGGCATATAGGTAATCACAGTCAATAGTCGCAGCGTCGAAGAGACACCATCAGACCGCGCGCCAGCCCTGCAGCTCTGTTGGAAATGGTGTTAAACTGCGCGCTGCTGGACAGGGCACCACTCGACGGCGCCTCCCGAACGCTACGCAAGACGATTCTACGTAGCAATGACGCCTAAAGAGAAGTGTCACATGGTGGGCAGCGAGACTCGCACGAGGCGGATGCAGTGTGCCGGCACACCTAGCCCCCGCGCGTGTGGCGTCGTGACACCGAAGCGCGCTCAGCGAACACTCCGAGACTCGCTGGGCGCATCTACTGAGCATACGGCGCGGTGTACGGTATACGGCGCGGTGTGTGGCCCCGGTCACGAGCATGGGAGTGACGTTAATGACCTGATCGTGGGCGTCCCCACTGCTGGGGTCCCTGGGGGTCCGGCCCCGCATGCATTTGGGCTTAGGTTTGTCTGTAATGCTTTTTTAGACATGCAATTTGCACCATGACAATCACGAGTGTTCTGAGCATTTGCAAGTGGTCGATAGTCGGCAGTGCGTTCTCATACATACAGGCAGTAGAAGAGATGGAAAGACGTACATGAAAACACGTGGTTTGATTACATTTGGAGTAAAGTGAGAATGGCTTGTGCACACTAAAACTGGGTCTCGTTGCATATTTGAACGAACGTGGAGGTGTGAATATTCCAAGGAAATTATGGATCTAGAACCAAAGCCAATACTTCATGGATTTTGATGGTTGAAGTACCGTTCCGGAAAAAGCAGATTGTGATGGTTTTGTGTATCCCCAGCAAAGGAAAGCAGTTGGGGAAACAGGCCATGTCGTTGATGAATACAAGGACATGATCGAACCGAGGATTGAGCCCTGTGGGACTTCGTGCGTCAGTGGGAGGATGGCATCCTCACCGTCTTATAGCGGTCCGTTATGTAACTCTGGAGCCAAATTCAGGACTGCCTCAGATTGGCGATCGTCATTGAGTGAACAATGCTGTCAAATACCTTGCTTAAGTCGATCGAGATGACTGAGAAGAGTCGTCCGCCATCCACCACTAGTTCACCATGTGGTGATGGCCAGCAGGGCGTGCTCAGTGGAATGATTCAATCTGTAGGCTTATTCAGAAGTTTTTTTTCGAGATAAGTTCTGAAGGATATGCATGAAAATGTACGGGCACTTGAAGTCCATTGGTCCAATAGCACAGTTCAATCGGCTGATTGGCCATCAGCAATCGATTCTTTCCGATATAAGTTGTGAAGGACACGTATGAGTAACGCACGGCCACTTGGAGTTTATTGGTTTAATGGCATAGACTAATAGGCCGATTGGCTTACAGCAGTGTCCTGAGCTCGCCCCGGTTGTTCATTGAAACTGTATTAGCTGTGTCGTGAACTGGTCCTAGGTTCCCCACAACGGACCACTGACCTTGACCCGGGGTACACACTCATGCGCGCCCTCGGCTGTTGGAAATGTATTGTGAACTGGTCTCAGGTGGCCCGCAACTAGCCAATGACCTTGACTCGGAGAACACACTCATGTGCATCCTTGTATGTTGGGATTGTATTGTGAACTGGTCCCAGGAGTCTCGCAACAGGCCAATGACCTTGACCTGGGGTCCGCCCTCATACACCCTACACCCGACCTCGTACACCCCGAAGTATGTCCGTATATGTTGGAAATGTGTTGTAAATTTGTCCGAGATGTCCCGAAACTGGCCACTGACATTGACCCGAGGTACACCATGGTGTATAATTGGCGTCACAAATAGTTTGGCAGTCTGGGCATCATGGCACCTAAATATCCTGCATAGGTATAGGTGTGGTGTGGAACCTACGCAGGATATTCAGGTGCCAAGACGTTCAGCCTGACTGCCAAGCCATTTGTGATGCCAATAGTACCTAGGTGTGGTGGGAAACAGTATACCTATGCAGGATATTCAGGTGCCAGGACGCCGAACCTGACTGTCAAGCTATTTGTGACGCCAATAGTACGTCCGTGTAAGTTGGGGCTGTGTTGCGAACTAGTCTTAGGTATCCCACAGCCAGCGACATTGCCCTTGGACACTCACAAAGCTGCGATCGTGTTTCAGCATCGACAAGGCGTCAAAGATCAAGTCGCCTGTGTTGGTGATACACGGCACGGAGGACGAGGTGATTGACTTCTCCCACGGCCTCGCCATCCACGCCAAGTGTCCGCGAGCAGTGGAACCCCTCTGGGTGGAGGTCAGTAGAGCAGGGGAAAATAATACTTGGGCCGGGCACGAATTCTTACATGTGGGCTTTGAGGCCATCATGGATTTTCCGCTGTGCACCATACTGGAAAACTTACGCAACCTAAGAAAACCCTGGAATTTTACGCGATTTCGTAAATATAAAGTAAATATCTATCGTACTCTATCTATCTACTCGTACATCTCTTTTGCTATTTATTCCTTGACATTGCAGTTACATCGATTTGTCTAGCTGAAATATAGAATTCACACCCAGACAGGGTTGGATTTTCACTTCTCAGTCTTGGACTCAGAGTGTATAATTTTTGGGCTAGCCAAAATATGGAGTGTATAACCTTGAGAAGCACCAAATAATGGAGGGTATAATTTTGAGATTTGCCAAAATATGGTGTATACCCTAGAAACACTAAGTAATGGAGAGTACACATTTCCTAAAATTTAGTGGATGTTTCCTGGGATGAAGAATAAAACACCCTCCAATTATTTTATACTATGCTGCCTAACCCAAAGCCTTTTGGGCATTATTTTGCTCACAACCTGAAAAGTAAGCATTTGCACAGAAAACAAGTGGTTCCGTCATCTAAGTCACCTTCATAAACATGGTACTTCAAAAACCTACCAGCCCATAATTTTGCTGTGGTGCTGTTAGCAGCAGTGCCAATAATTTTGGCAAGATTTGTCCACAGCATAGCTGAGAAGTTTGGGTATTATTGCAGTATAAACTAACAACAAGGCAAGTTTTATACACATTTTACTCGTATTATTATGCTTTAAGGTGGCAACAAGACAAGTTTTTATACACATTTTCCTCCATGAAGCAAGCAAATGAGTTAGGTTTCGTTAGATTAGGTTAGTTCAGTTTTTGAAGTTGGACAATTTTTGAATTCTTTGAAGAATTGAAGTTATTTTTTTCCTTCAAAAGCAGCTAATGTTAGGTCAGGTTAGGTTTGGTTAGGTTTTTAAATTGTGAAAAAATTTCAAGAACAAATTTCCTTGCAGTTTTCTTTTTTATATTTTTTTTCTCCAAGGGGAGGTTATGTTAGGTTATGTTGCATATATTTTATTTTTTAAACATTTATTTTTATGCTATGCTACATAACTCATAGCCCATTCTTGGTGTTATTTTGCTCACAATCTGAAAAGTAAGCATTTGCACAAAAATAGTGCTCCCATCATCTTAGTCACATTGGTAAACATTGCATTTCAATGAAAATGCCAAGATTTCATAGAACACCTTAAAACACAAATTTACATATTTTACCTCCGTGAAGCATACAAAGAATGGGTACAGTTTGGTTAGGTTATGTTAGGTTAGGCTTTGATAGGTTTGATAAAAATGTGGGTAAATTTGTTTAAAAAGTTATTTTTTTCTTCAAAAACATTTCAGGCTATCATATGTTGGGTCTTTCCCTTTGAAATTTGAGAAACAAAATTGTTTGGAAATTTTTAGAAAAAATATGTCATGCATGGAAGGTTACGGGAGGTGAAGCTGGCTATGCCCCATCTTCTTTTGTTATTGTGAACACTACTTTTTAAGGTATATTAGTAATTACCCAACTTCAAGCCCTTTTTTGGGTGTTATTTTCCCTCGCAAGTGAAAAGCATGCATTTGCAGAGGAGACGAGTGGTCAAATCATTTTCAGCACATTCATAAACATTGCATTAAAAAACAAAGTCCAAGGAATGAGAAACTACAGCACCAGATTTTCTTCAATCAGACAGAAACCGAAAGAATGGACCCAACCTTACCTCACCTGATCGAAACGCAATGGAAGGAAGAAGTAAACACCACGCGGCGGATAAATACGCAATTGTGGTTAATGGTATTTAGTGCGGCGGATAGGGACAATCTGCATAGCCGGCGAGGA